>APFE030341161.1:344125-368246 GCA_000404065.3 Pinus taeda
CGCTTGAGCCAGAGGAGTTCTGGGATGGGTGACCTCCTGAGAAGTCCTGGTTACCGGGTGCAAGCCCCAGAAGTGATGATTGATGCTATGTGATTCGTTCTCCACATTTCACTAGTGTCAATCCCACTTCTTCACCCCTGTGAGCATCACCCGATGCAATGAGTGCTAAGTGAACTATTCAAAAATCATGAGAAATTAGTCAGTTATGACTACCTCTCATGGAAATGGTCATACGTGAATGACTAGCCTAACGCAGTTGAATCGCAAAAATGATATCTAATATAATGCACTGCGTAAACCCCCATACTTAAATTCAAAAAGAGTCAAGGGATCTCTACTTGAATGGTTCATGAGGCACAATACCTGCTAAGGTTTTGCAAATGGGGTAGCAAGCTAAGTGGGCTTGATTGTGGAAAAACTCCACAGTTAAGCGCGCTTGAGCCAGAGGAGTTCTGGGATGGGTGACCTCCTGGGAAGTCCTGGTTACCGGGTGCAAGCCCCGGAAGTGATGATTGATGCTATGTGATTCGTTCTCCACATTTCACTAGTTTCAATCCCACTTCTTCACCCCTGTGAGCATCACCCGATGCAATGAGTGCTAAGTGAACTATTCAAAAAGCATGAGAAATTAGTCAGTTACGACTACCTCTCATGGAAATGGTCATACGTTTGAATGACTTACTTAACGCAGTTGAATCCCAAAAATGATATCTAATATAATGCACTGCGTAATCCCCCATACTTAAATTCAAAAAGAGTCAAGCGATCTCTACTTGAATGGTTCATGAGGCACAATACTTGCTAAGGTTTTGCAAATGGGGTAGCAAGCTAAGTGGGCTTGATTGTGGGGAAAAACTCCACAGTGAAGCGCGCTTGAGCCAGAGGAGTTCTGGGATGGGTGACCTCCTGGGAAGTCCTGGTTACCGGGTGCAAGCCTCGGAAGTGATGATTGATGCTATGTGATCCGTTCTCCACATTTCACTAGTTTCAATCCCACTTCTTCACCCCTGTGAGCATCACCCGATGCAATGAGTGCTAAGTGAACTATTCAAAAATCATGAGAAATTAGTCACTTACGACTACCTCTCATGGAAATGGTCATACGTGAATGACTTACTTAACGTAGTTGAATCCCAAAATGATATCTAATATAATGCATTGCGTAAACCCCCATACTGAGGTTCTTCTACGTTGTATTCCATTAGTTTTTCTTATGGTCTTGTCAAGACCATACAATAATTCGTTAAACTTCGACCCTGCAACTTGTCCTTGTCAAACTTCTTCAACTTTGATCAAAGCCCTGCAAAAAGTGGGATCTGATACCAAATGTCATGAAGTGGAAGATGTATCTCTACTTCAAATCTTCATTCAAGCTCAACTCGCCCTGAATCAATTTCTGATACCAATTGTCACGCCCCTATCCTGGTGGTAGTCTTTCAACCATAGATAGGCGGATGTGACACCGTTACACTTTTTCCTGTTACCAATACTCAAATGTACGGACTACGCCTAACCAAACACTTAGCCAATTATTTACTTCAAGTATTCTATCGCAACATAAATAAACTCTTCAATTAATCATAACCATCAATATAAATGCACAACAGAAATCATCAACACATCATTATATGTGGGAGGGGCAACTCCCATAAGTTAGAGTCTGCCCAATATTAGTATAGATATAATTTCTGTAATTCAATTGTACATAAAAATTATACAATTTGGTGTTGCCAACAAGCCTTGGCCTCCACACCCTTATTTTACAAAACCATGCCTGCAAATTGTTGAAGTCGTTCCACCTTGCATGCTGCCCAAATTGATGAAATATCCTCGACACTACCATGCCCACCATTCACTATTTCGGCCTACCTACGCCCTCGACATTCCTTATCGCAGCCTGCCCTCACTGTCACAACTCTCGGCACACTATCATGCCACCCGTTCACCCGAACGCACCGTTCAACACATTACTGCTACATACACCCTGTTTGGGGATGACACGGTGTGTTGGTCCGCTATAGCGGCCTTGGGTCACCCGGGTCACCTGTGCCCAACACACCGTCACAATTCGCAACTCCGGCAGTCTACAACACTACGCTTTGCCGCCTGAGTTACCGTCGGGTCTATCAAACTCGGCCCTATTGCAATACGACTATTGAACTTTGCCTCTCGATTCACCCAAAAACCAGAAACCCTAAGGTCTGTGCCTTGGAGCATTCATCGAACTCTAATATATATGCATGCTACCATGTGGCAACACCAAGGGTCACAATCTTTCATGGTTGGCCTGCCCTCCATGTACACATTGACCTGCCCATATATGTATGTCGGCATTACTTGTATAATTATATATCGCTGCCCTGTCGCATGTGTATTGATGCCACTTGGGTCAGCCTAGCCACCCGCTCGCCCGATCTCCATACTTCGGTTCCACACACTCCATCGCTCACCCATGGGCACCTTGCCCAGGTGTGCGCTCGCTCAAACACCCAACTCAGTTCGTCCAATGGGCCCGCCCGTCGCACACTCCCATCGCACATCCCATCACACTTCCTCATCGCACGACTCGTCGCACATTCGAAAGTCCACCTTTGAGTTGCCTTTAACCGAACATGGATGCTTGTTAACTCGAGGCCCTAACGCATGGTATAATGGGGTGTATATCCAAAGTTAAAAATCTTGTTATATTGTAAGTGTTAAGTTTTTATGTGTTTATCGTTACATAATTATTATTTTAATTTATATGGTAAAATGGATCTTAATTTATAGCTACTATTTATATCTTATATATTTTATTGTGATAAAGGGTTTAGATATATCTCAAAAGTAATTATAATTTTTTTTGTTTTCAGATTTAGTTTAAAAAATGTTATAAAATTAAATTCAAATAAAATATTTATATTTTGATTGTGAAATGAGAGATGGTTTTTGGGAATGTGGTATTGATGAACTATGGTATTGGAACAAATCCTATTTACAAGTTAATAATATCTATAGTAAAGTGGGCATGAATATCCATGGTTAAAAATATTGTTATATTGTAAATTTATTGTAAGTATCAAAGTTTTTATGTGCTTATTAATTAAATTTAAATATGGTTACATAATCATTATTTCAATTTACATAGTAAAATTAACTTATAGCTACTAATATGTTATATATTTTAATGTAATATTTATATTATGATTTTCTTTTATTTAAAAAGTTATTAGTATTTTTTTTTTTTTAAAACAAGAACGGTTAATGTATTTATTGCCAAAAGTGGAGCATGCTCCTATTACAATCGACAGTATCTTCTAGAAACTGAGCAATGAGGATGAGCTGATGACGTAGTCCCTTCTCCTATGCTAATATTCAAAAATTCAGTGAGTTCTTTGGCTATTCTTGTTTTTTGTCTTACATATTATCTTTGGGAGAGAAAATTCTGCAACCTTTTCCTTGTGTTTTCTTTCTACTGTTCCTTAAGTTTGCCGTTCCTTCTGCTATTATTCATTCTGCTTGCTGTTCCTTCAGGTGTTATTCCTTCAGCCTGCTATTCCTTCGAATGCTGTTCCTTCAGCCTGCTGTTCCTTCTGTTGTTGTTCCTTCGGATATTGTTCCTTCTGCTTGTTGTTCCTTCTGGGGTCGTTCCTTATGCTTGTTGTTCCTTCTAGTCTTGTTCCTTCTGGTTGCTGTTCTTTTTACTGCTGTTCCTTAATATTCTTGTTGTTCCTTATGCTGCTGCTGTTCCTTCAGATGCTATTCCTTCTTCTGCTGTTCCTTCTGCTTGTTGTTCCTTATGGTGCTATTCCTTCTGGTTATTGTTCCTTCTGCGGCTGTTCCTTCTGCCAACTGCTGCTATGCATACTGATGTTGTTCCTTCTGCATGATATCCTTGTGCTTGTTGTTCCATCTGCTTGCCACTTGGCGATCCTGTATGTGACTTTCAAGGTTCCAATTACCAACTCACTCTGAATACCAATGAGTGCAGATCCGCCTTCTGCAGATTGTCTAAGGCAAAGGATGAATCGAGCAGGGTCCTCCATTAAGGCTAAGATTACCTTGAGAAAGTAGGCATCCTTTATTTGCCAATGAGTCTGCTTGCTTGTTTAAATCCCGCAAAATATGGTATGAGTCAACTGTGTCGAATTCTTTCAATGTGTTTCGAATTCTCTTTAAGGTTTTGTTCGAAGCCGGGTTACTAAAATAATCTTCAGAGTTTAAGAGCTTAATCAGAAGCTCCAAATCTCCGAATATTTGGATTATTTTATAACCTAACTCCTTCGCAATCTGGCAAGCTTTTAGGAGGCTGTAACTCTTTGCTTGATTGTTCGAACTTATGCCTAGGCCCCAACTATAGCTAATTTTAGTCGATCTATCTGGGGAAAGAATCAATCCCCCTGCACCTGCAGTGCCTGGATTCCCCTTGGATGCTCCATCAAATAAGATAGTGGCTTTTGGGGTCCCCTGCCACCACGTAAGAAAGTCACCTTTAGAGAGACACAGGCGCCAAGTAGGAGCTTTCATTGGTTTGTTGATTGAATCTTTCTTTTCTCTTGTCACGCAGGGTCCTATCCACGTAAAGGCTTCTGCAGATAAAATAAAGGTGAAAGTTGATTTATATATTATTTCCAACAAGAGGGCTTTTACTTTGGCAGCCACTTCCACTGATTTTGGGAGCCTGTTTTTGAAAACACACTCATTTCGAGCCAACCACACTTTCCACCAAAGGCATTTTGGAATAGCTTGCCAAATGTTTTTCCAGCTTGCGTTTTTAGGCTTTTTCTCAGGGTTTTGATCTTCCCAGGATGTGTATAGAGAAACGACAAAAATCTGGGAGGGGGTGGGTACGCTAAGTCCATGGAGGACCATCCTCCAGACTTCTTGTGTGAAAACACAGTCAACCAATAAATGGTTAGAGGTTTCGATAGCAGAAGTGCATAGGCAGCATCTAAAGGGACCGTGGAAGCCTCTTTTGTTCAAATTTTCTCTTGTTAGTGCCCTTTTATGCATGAGTAGCCAAGTGAAGAAATTCACCTTTGGAAGGCAAAAGGGAGACCAAACGGATTTCCAGAGCTTCAGTGTCAACAAAGATGTGTGAGTGACTTGTAGAGAGGAGAATCCTTGAGCTGTTGTATAAATTCCAGTTTTTCCCCACCCCCATTTATCTTTGGATGTACGATGGATAGGGGTGAGGCCAGAGAGAGCTGCAGAGAGCAAGTTTTTTTGTGCTTTTGGAGGGTCAGGAACCCCTGGAAAAGTCCATCCTACCCAATTCCCTTTGCTGTCCCAAGAACATATGTCTGCTAGCCGGAGGAGTCCTTGTTCACTAGCCAGATCTTTAAATCATTACAGGAATTTAGGGTGGCCAATGGGGCATTCCCTTGTATGGTGTCATCCCACAATAATGTTCTCTGTCCATTACTTGGTATTCTGTATAAATGCTACTATATATGGTCAATGCTTCTTCTGACTAAATTCCATATTCCTGTTCTTGTTGGAGTAGAAGCAGTTGTGAGGTTTCTCAGGGACCCTCCCTTTAGGTATTTCTTCCAGAGGATCTTGCTGACAGGATGATTTTTATCTGCATACAATTACCATATGATTTTTCCACCGAGAGCCAGATTTGCTAAGCCTGGATCCTGCATATGTAACCCACCTTGTTGGAGTGGTCTATTCAGGATATCCCATCTTACCAGATGTAACTTGCTCTGATTGCCCTTGCCCCATTCCATAGGAAATCCCGGAGGAGTTTGGAAATCTGTTCTGTGGTAGACTTGGGAGCTAGCAGGAGGGAAAACTGGAAGATGGAAAGGGCGGAGAAGACTACCTTTATCAAAAACAAATTTCCAACCTTTGTTAGCTATTTTTGGTTTTATCTTGCTAATTACTTCAGTCTATGGTGGGGGGCTTGGTCCCAAGGTTAAGGGAATGCCTAGATATTTGATCTTTTCCCACTTGTCATACCTAGGGAATCCCATTGTGCAGGCAATTCGAAGAATAGTTGGGTGATCTACATTCTAGCCATAAACCACACTTTTTCTTTTGTTGATCAAGGCTCCTGCGATTAGACAAAAGTGTTGAAGGATTTCTTTGAATGCCTTTGCTATCTTAATCGAGCCCTCTCCCAAAAGGAGAGGGTCATCCGCAAAGAGGGTGTGGTTTATAGGATCCACCCCTCTTGCTACCTTGATACCTGGTATAGTGCCAACTTCCATTTCCACTGTTAGCTTTCTGCTTCGGGATTCTGCCAACAAGATATAAAGAAAGGGTGACAATGGGCATCCTTGGCGGAGCCCTCTAAAATCTTGGAAGAAGTCAAAAGGTCTGCCATTTACCAGGGGGGCTATCCAAGGTCTGAGTGTGCAGGCTTTTATCAAGTTGACAAATTCAACACTAAAACCGAAGGAGAGGAGGATTTTATAGAGAAAAGAAAGTTTAACTCGGTCAACAACATTCAACATATCCAACTTGATGAGCATGCCTTTTTCCTTCCAAGAGTGGCTAGAGTGGAGGGCTTCTTGCACTTGGATCACATTGTCTATGAGGTGCCTTCCTTTGACAAAATCGCCCTGCAAAGGGGAGATCAGGTTTCCTAACAGAGGCTTGAGTCTATTAGCTAAGAGCTTGGAAAGTATCTTGTAGGTGGTGTTGCATAGAGAGATTGGCCGGAACCTGTCAAAAGTCTCAGGGTTAACTTCTTTCGGGATAAGGGCAAGGAAGGTGGAGTTGGTACAACCTTCCACTTTGGCTTTCTTTTGAAAGGGTTTTACCATTCTGAGAAGATCGAGTTTTATTACATTCTAGCAAGCTCTGTAGAAATGTATGGTGAAGCCATCTGGCCTAGATGCTTTATTCGGCTGCACTGGCAAAATGAATTCAACTATCTCTTTTTTAGAAAAAGGCATCATTAACCCAACGTTTACATCTGTAGTGACAAGAGAGAGGATAATTGACAAGAAGTCGGTAGCCAGGTCATCATCGGAGGAACCATCCTCCTGGAACAGGTGTTGAAAATGGGTTGTGGCTGCCTGTTTTATGAGAGAATATCCTTTGATAACTTCCCTCCCTGTTGGATATTTCGGATATGTGATTCCGAGAGAGGCGGGCTCTGTATTGTCTATGAAAGAAAGCTGTGTTTCTATCTCCAGCTTGGAGCCATAGGCTGCGAGACTTAAGGCGCCAATATTCCTCTTCTTGTTGAAAGGAAAGAAAGGAGGTGAATTGGGCGTTCTGTCCGATGAGCAGCTGAGCTTTGGTGATTTCAGATTCTTTCATGCCTAATTGAATCTCAGCTAGAGCTTGAACTATCTTTTGTCTATGGCTCATTGGAGTGGAAAGGGTTTTTTTTTTTTTTGCCCAGGCTTTTAATGCAGACTTAGTGTATTTGAGTTTTTGTTCCCACACGAAGCTGGGGGATCCTTCTACTGGTTACAACCAAATGTGAGCCACTATGTCCATAAAGCCCTCTCTCGATACCCAAAGAGGGTTGAATCTAAAGGGAATAGGGCTCAAATCCTCCTCTTTCTTTATCAGCAACGAGATGGGGTTATGATCATATGTTATTTTGGGTAGAATTTTTGAAGAGATTAAATGCTTTCCTTCCAATAGAGTACTTTGAACTGGGAACCGGTCTAAACGGGCAACAATGTTGGCATTACCAACTCTGTTGTTAGTCCAGGTATAACGACCTTTCTTAGGTTTGAGGTCCAGAAGGTCCCATGAGAGAATCCGTGACTCCACCGAGGTATAGAAGGGATATTTACCCCACACTCTACCTTTTTTCTCGTTTGGGTCTAGAGTGATGTCAAGATCCCTCGCTAGAATGATGTTTGGGGGGGCATAGATTTCTAGGAAATCTGAGAGAGAATTCCAGTAGTCCTTCTTTTCCAGAAAGTTAACAGGAACATAAAGATTGAAGAGAGCTAAGGAAATCTTACTTGGAAAATGTAGAAGATCTATATATATCTAGTGTTGGGTTGCAAAAGAGCTTTTAAGTTGGAACATATCCTCCGACCATAAGGTTTCAAGGCCCCCTGAAGTACCTCGGGCACTGACTGCTTTTCCTGAGTTCTTTTTCCATTTGCTTTGACTTAAAGATAGAAGAGCATCTTCTTCTATCTTTGTCTCTTGGAGCAGGAGAATGTTTGAGGTTTCCATTCTTAATAGATATTTCATTGCTTCAACTTTCAGAGGGTTTCTCGGACCCCTGCAACTCCAAGAGACAATCTGCATTATTTAGTAGAGGGGGGTGGTGCAGACCCACTCTTTGGGGGTCTGGTCCTTGTGTTTATGCCTAGTGACATTTCGATAGTGGACTGACTGCCCTGCATCTTTAGTCACTCTACCTCTTCTTCTCTGATCTCCTTGCGAGACTTCCTACGTTTTTGTTGGATTGCTCAAGAGGTTCTTCTTCGGAAGAACCATGACTGTTTATCAACTTTTTCTTTTTGGTCATTTCTGAATAAGAGGGTGGGGAAGTGGCGCTTACTGGACGGCCCTGATTTTCTGTTGGATTGCATCTACACAAGGGGTTTCTGCAATGGCTTATACAGTTTGTTCCTGAGATCCTGAATTTAGTTATGTGTCTGCTATCTGTTCCATATTCTGTTGCACCTCTCCCTCTTCAAGTTCTGGTTGGTCTTTTGGAGGGTTTAGAGCAGCAAAAGGATTTGTTGAGATGGTGGCATTTGTTCTGGCTTGATCTTTGGTTAAACTCTTCCTAGCAGAGGGTCCTCTAGTCTCTAGATTCCCTCCTTTCCTTTTCACTCTGTTGGTCTGTTTTGTTGTGCCTGTTTTTCTGGCTTGTGACCACTGTTCGCCCTTTTCTTTTTTAGATTCTTCCTCAGTTTTCTTCTTGCAGTTTCGAGCAAAATGACCATAGCTATGACAACTTCGGCACTTGAAGGGGAGCTATTCATAATCTAATTATTGAATGTGAGACTAGCCAGCTATGGTCAACTTGATCGCCTCAGGCAATCCTATCTCCAGTTCGACTTCCACACATATTATGGCACACGAATATTGTTCTCTCCTTTCAGCCCTATCAATGTATTTTCCTAATTTGCTCCTGATTGTTTCCATAGATTCCAAGTCCCAGCAATGAAGACGAAGATGGGTAACCTTACCCAAACAGGGACGACTGAAGTAGTGTCCTGGGAAGGATCAAAGTCTGGCGTCCATTTATTTAAATAGAGCCCTTGGGGGCCCATGAAATATGGACCATTTCAGAAAATGAGATCTCGATCTTCTACTAATTCGAAAACAAAAACATAACAACCTTTGCCTACCATGTGGCTTCGTATTCCTTCAGAGATAAGGGGCCTCTAGTTTCGTTGGATCCATCCATCAATAGATTTGGGAGAGGGCCAGAGTCCCGTAAATTGTCCTATGAGCCCTCGTTCTGGCAGGTTCAGCGCAGTCTGACACTGGTGTTCTGCATGCAGTTCTACCTAAGGGATGGATTCGGCTTTCTTAACAAATTTCAGCTAGTTCGAGTTTGCTTTCCTCTTGCCACAGGAGGCTACCAGTTGTTTGAAGGCATCAATCTTAGGATGGAGGGGGGGGGGGGGTGGCCTCCGGAATCCATACTGGTTGGACTCAAGTTTTTGATGTAGAGGCTCACCACGCAGAGCTATCTCCCCTCTTACTGGTTGGTCTCAGCAGCGGGAGGCTGTCGAGAGAGCTCTGCAGGAGCAACGACAGCTAGATTGAGCATGCTCCAGAGCCGAACCCTAATCTCGCAAAAAAATCCTCTTCAGTAAAAAATTATTAGTAATCTTATTAATAATAAAAAATTACAATATAACAAATTGAATTTTATTATTTTATTACTTATAATTTTTTATGGACAATACAACAGTGCCCATAACCTTTTAATATTAGTAAATGTTTACATATCTTTTACTTCATTGAACATATTAATATAGATTCAACATTAGATGGTTCGAAACCTTGACCAACAAATTATGATGTAATTAATCTGAAAGACATTATCAAAATAAATTCAACATGTTGAGTCCACATGTAAAAATGTTTACATACTTTCTTACATTATACTTATACATCTCCCATATACTAGGTTGTAGAACTTCTGTCCGCACGAAGAGATTTGATCCTTCTAGGCGCTTGGTAGATATGGAGTTAAGATGGATTTAGGGTGGTTTAATTTCCCCCTTTAAATAGACTATATTCCACATGAATACCATGGGCTATCATACCATGGTCAATACCATAAAATTATTTTTATTTTAACATTTTATTTATTTATTTTATATTATTTTGGCAAATAAATTGTTTTCGTATTATTAATTTAATTTTTAATTTTTATTTTTCATCTAATTTGATTGAGTCAAAATGTTTAGGGACAAAACATGACCCTATTACAACATCTCTTCCATGCTACACTGGAGAGCGCCGAGATAGGAATTTGTTATATATTTTTATAAGATTCTTTAAATAATTATTTGTCAATTTATCAAAAGTTGCTATTTATATTATTTATTATTTTTCTCCTTTACTAATTTGCATGTAGTATTTTATGTAGTGTTTTATAAGATATCTAAAAATAATTGAGCAAATGGGAGTAGGTAGATGGCCTAATGTTATCTTCAATGAAGGCATGAGAAAAAGAAAGAAAACATGGATGAAACAAAACTACATATGGATGCAAAAATGGAATATCTACCTCAATGCCCGTCCCACAAATAACAAGGAACTAAAGAATTTTGTTATGGAGAAGTTTTGTAAACGAGTATGGGGAAAATTGTTGGGTAGAAAGAAGAAGTACTACATTGAGGAATTCAACCCTACATGTGATCTGCAATCAAGGAGTTCATTGGAGCTATCATTCCGTGGAGGGAAAAGGTTCTTATTACTCAATTAAGAACCAAATCGCATCAACTTCGGTGTGAAATAGGGCGGTGGAAAATTCCTAAAGAAGTTTGGGAAGAACGGGTGTGTACATTTGCACGTCTAGGGTAGTGGAATCCGAAAAATATTTCATTTTGGAATGTGATGCATTCGAAGACATCAGAGAAAGTTATGAGAATATGCTAGCATCTGTTTCTTGGCATTGTCTTTTCAACGAGGGGATTGTTGGAAAGTTGGGTCGGCCCATCATCAATTTGAACAAGAAAATGATTGAATTGCAAAAGACGAAAAGCAAGGAACTAATAGTCCCATAGACTATTTTTAGTCTCATGAACGTTAAAATATCATTTCATGTCATTTCTTCCACATGCATTATTATTTCCATGTAATTTGTGTTACTTCTTTGTATTATTATCCAGCTCCATGCTTATGTGACTTGGCTTAATTTCAAGTGTGATTCATATCTTTCTACATATCTCTTCATCGTACCTTGTATACAAGTTTTGAAAAGAGAAAAAAACAACAAATTTCTATTAAAAAGTTGTTTACATTTGCAAAAAATATCATGATATACCCCATATCTCCTAAATGCTACTTACAATTTCTTTGTACTCCATAATATTAAAAACACATATCCTAATCATAAATATCCTATATATATCCAAAACATATGATTACATAGTCTAACATTATGATCTGTCACAGAATGTAGACTATCATTTTTACCTCTAATGTTTCCCAACTTAAACATATACATACAAAAAAATTGCTATCCAGAAAAAGCAGTCATTGCATCTTTACTAAAAGATTCTCTATAATTGGAATATATATTTGTTGCATACTTCCTTCAAAACTAGATATACTTGTAAAATTATGTGGCAAAAAATTATTTTTCATAAAGTCTTTATTACATATATATTATTTCTTTATGGGTTTTCTCTACATTTTTTTTGGAAATTTCTTAGCTTCTTCCTCGTATGCATTTATTATGCACATATTTGAATTATTTATAAATATTTTTATTGCGTCGAGAGGCACTCTCCAGCCCAATATGGAAGATATGCAATAATATTTTGTCCTGTTAAAAATTTTGAGTAAGTTAAATTACCAGATGTTTTCAAACTTCAGGTTTGACAACCCATGGTTTTTCCTATTGTATTCTTGTCTAATGTACCCTATTTAAAAGCATAACATTAATGTATAAATAACATATAAGGGTCGTGATCACATTTTCTTGCAGCGTGGTGTCTTGGGAGTAGAGATGGTATAAAAGATATGACATCGTGCTTGCTTCGGCTATCAAGATGCGGTGATTGTCACCTCAGTTTGCAAATGACATCCTTCTGGGCTTCTTCTGACGATGATGAGGATCTTAGCGGATTCACTAACAATTCTACAGTTTTTTGTTTCACATCCATCCTGGAGGATTTACAGGGCCACAAGGGTTTCATCTGAAATACACAAGGGTTTCATCTGCAATACACAAAAATCTTGTCGTAAAGGTTTTCTTAATATTACACAAATTTAAGTTAATGGTTGAATTTGTTTTTTTATGAAAATAAAATTATGATGAATTTATGAAAATAATTTACTAAGATTTGAGAATTTGTTTTTAAATGTTTAATTAATAATTAATTTATTAAAGTATAAAAGCCATTTTCATATGCAACGCACAAAATTCGCAAGGTTTTCTCAATAAGACATGAAATCTTTTGGCACATTAAAGCCTTGATGGAAATTTAGTTGCTTGATGAGGCACGAGGCCATGCACAACATTAAAATTCAATCTTTTGCACTAGACCGTGAAATGTGTTAGTATATCTGATCCGATTTTAGGGAGATTATCTTATGTAATTCCAATGGTTTGGGAAAGTTGAACGATAAGGGTTTTGGATTGCAAAAGTTATTGACAAGGATTTTTAATGGCATTTGAATTTTATTCATGTTATCATATTTGATAAGAGTTTTGATCAAGAAACTTGGATTGAGTAAAATTGTTACGGAATAAAATTTTATTGTTATTTTTTTCAAATAATAATATTACTTATTCTTCTATAATAATATATAAACTAATTTCTTTTAATATTTATTATATTTATTTATAAGGATTTATGGTTTTTTTTTTATTAATGAATATAAGATAAAAAAGATTGAATTTGTTTTTATGAAAAATAAATTATGATGTCAAGTTTTACTAACATAATTAGTTGAAGACGAGTCTTGTTAGCAATGCGACCCAGGATCAAATTTCATGGCGCTGGTAGTGTCTTGTGCTAGGGGATGAGACATGCTAAAAAAATTAGTTAACTAAGGGTTGTGTGGCCCAAGCCGGTTGAAATTCCCAGAGGACTTTTAACGGCTTAGATGCCCCTGGGTGGTAGCTCCTCAAGCCATAGGGCAAGCCTGAAGAATCACAAACAACTTCAGAAACAAAAATAAATTATAACAAATTTATGAAAACAATATATTAAAATTAATAATTTATTTTCTAAATATTAATTAGTGAATTAAATTATAGAAATTTAAAATATAGTTTTCAATCTTAATAAAAAATAATAATTTCTTTTCTCAATCATCCACTCCTATTAAATTATTTTACAATTTAAATATTTATAATATAAAATTATAAAAATTATTTATTTAATCTTAAAATTTTGAATTTATTTCACAACTTACCACACTTACTAGAATTTTATTAAATGAGTTATTTGTAAGTGAATGAGTATTTCCAATGTCAATGTTATGACTAAACACTTTACAGAGTGGAATAGATTTGTTATTTGGGACTTTTGTGGAGTCTAATCTTTTCAAGTGACTTAACATGTTAATATCATGATTTGATTCATTACCTTGGAGAGTGGTTGAGAAATTGATTTTGTTCACCTTAAATAATAAATATGCTAACTTAGAACCATCTTAACTATGGATCTATAAAGTGTCGAGAGGGATCAAATCTCTCGAGCTGCAAACATTTCCTCAAGTTTTGCACTAAAAAAAGAGGTTTGCTTGAAAGACTTGATTCCTCTCAGCGCTTGATAGATCTAAAGTTATAATGGATCTAGTGTAATATCTTTAAAATTTATTTGGAAAAATTTATGTAATTTTACCTCAAAATTTACACCATAAATTTATTTATTTGAAACTCAATCAACAACAGATAAATTTGCAATGTAAACCCATAAATTGTAACTTGAAGGTACACATGAAAAGATAACGACAAACTCAACTTTATTTATTAACTGGAATAATACAATACATGCTAGTACATCTACCAATAGCTGAGCTGAAAGATATTTGAGATGGCCTCCAAAAATATATGTTGCATCATTGAACCTGGCCCCCAAAACTATAACTGAAAGCGATGCTTAAATTGGAGATTTGTGTGATCCCCATTCCAATTTGTTGATACACTGAAGCTTTGTGATACGTATGGATGAAATCTCCTCAAAGAGTGTTGGGTTTTCATCCAACACATAATAGTAAATCCGAGGGTTTCAATCCTAGGACTTCGCTGAAGCTGGAAACTCCCGGTTCTCCAAACCTATCCACAAGAAAAATGCTCAACTCCAAGATGCCCTCAAATGATTTCCTCCTCTTTTTAAAGATCTGATGGACCCTTCTAAAAGCCTTTATTTTATTGTTAGTTTAATCACTTGGCCTTTTTCTCCATTTAACACTTTTTTCCAACTTTTATTTAATTAAACCACCTTTTTAATCCGGGAAAATGGTAAATCAGCTACCATCCCTCCTCAAGCCACTAAAACTTCGCTTCTCATTATCCCATCCTATAGATCTTCTCATTTCAATTCCAACAAGCTATTACACTAGGGTGTTCCATCAAATATTCCTCCCAGATACCTTAAGCGTAATTAATTAAGTTATGCTTAATAATAACCTTGTTTTATGGGAATTATCATAAAGCAACGAAACCAAAAACAAGTTGTGTAGAATATCTCCTAATGATTAATATTCCAAATGAATTTAGTTGAATCCCATACAAATCCCTCAAAACCCCTCCGGGACCTCTAATGATGTAATCCTGCTCCTGTGGCCTGGCCATCCCATACCCTGGAAATCCATCCTGGCTATATTATAGAGGAAACTGAAAATGGGGACATTACAAGTCCTCCTGCCTCAAGATTTATTTCCCTCAAGCAATCCTTATTTGTCCACTACAGAGGCATATACACACTGATGTTAGGATCTCACACAAACCATCAGGTCACATCATGCCTCCGTGCTAGAAAAAAACGAGTGGGTCCCTCGATACCTAGATCCCAAACAAGTCATTAACTCAATCCGCCATGAATGGATCCACTTGGATCCCAAATTCACCATGGCCAATCATCATCGCTCATACCCCGTGGCTCTAGTTGTGTTCTGTCTTTGGTCATGGATGCTACTCCATCACTAGAATATCAACTCATCACTTCTCTTCAATCCAACCTGAGGTCAACCCCACTACACTAATAATGGGTTATCGCTAATGGAACGTTGATGAACTATTGGCCTACATCACACTTCCCATTGGAGCATGTAGTATTCCTCACATCTAAGGGTTTGGGTTGCATTATGCCCCTGACTAAGAATATCACACCATCAATAGGATACCAACTCATGATCTCTTGCCAGTACATCTTGTGGGAAGGATCAGATGCATGGGTACTTGTGTATGGAACAAGTTCACCATGTTACATCATGCTCAACTCATCCAACTCTTCTCGATCAATCAATAAGATCCATCTAGAAAATCATGCATCTCTCTCTATGATGGACATAAGTGGACAAACTATGTTGCAGGGCTTGTCTATGTACCCCTGGAGAGGGTCGTTGCCTGAAATTACTGCAACTCTTCTAGATCCCTGTGCATTTGTCTGCTCCTCGTCAATGGTTTGTCCAAAGGATGACTACTCATCCTCCTTCATCATGGGTTCAACATGAGCCTTCAACTTTCTCTCCAAAAATGGTTCATCATGCACAATGTGCATATCATCCTCCTCAACTGACTCACACTTCTCTATGTGCTCTCCATGCTAAATCACCGGTCGCTCATCTCGTAAGTCTGCTCCTCGATCTTCTTTCCTCATGGGGACAATATGTTGCTCATCATACTCCATCACAGATGCATGCATATTTGGGTTGTTGTCAACAACCCCAAATGACTGCTCATGCTCCTCAAAGTATCCTCATAAGATCTCGTGGCCGCAACTATAAAAGAAGAATCCTCATCCAGAAAGTCAAAATGAATCTCCTCCTGATCTACCTTTGTCATCTTTTCAATGTTACTTAAGCATGAGTGGTTAGGTCCCTAAGGTTCCTTACAAATGACACAAAGACCCTTCCTCCTTAACTCGTTCTTGTTGCATGGTCCACAAATCTTCAACAAATCCTCCCCAGTTAACTGTATTTTGATCCATTTAATGTTTTTCTCAACCAACCTTTTGACTAGTTCATAAGCAGTGGGTGAGACTATCCGTTCATTTCTTCAAATGGTCAACAACTTAGTCCACAACTTCTTGCAAATGGCATCACAGTCTCCCATAACTGAAGACAAGACGAACTGCATGTGTGTTTTGACCGTGTTAGAATGATGTTTCTTAATGCTGAAGAAGCGTTGGAACATTTGAACAAATCGGGTCGTCACATTGTAGATCAAAGATGAGGTCATATGATTTTATCATGGCCATGGTTTATAAATCTCGAGATTTCCCCCCAAGGTAGGGCCCATGATGTTATTCAAGTCCGGAAAGGTATCTACTATCAGTTTGAATACTCCCCTAATAATATTATCATTGTAAGGGGGTATAGATGTGATCAACCTTATGATGTTACTGAGTTAAGATGCAACTGGAAGTTTGACCCCCTTCATAAGGGTACACCAAGAACTTGCGTTGTATTAGTGCAAGCATGGATAGTTTTAAACCCAACTTAGCTTCTTCCCTTCTGATTGGCCTACCTTGGAAAGGAGTGAGTCTAGTTCTTCCAGTTTGAGAAGGGATTTCACGGTAACCCTCATGTATTTCAAATATATCCCAAGTGCAAAGATTGTGTGTCCAATTTCCAACTCTTTTTGCATATTCTTTGCTTGTTCTCGTTGAAGAATAGTATAGACCCCTCTTGAGAAAGGTTTGTCGTTCTATTTGAGTTTTTGGTCCATTAATGATGCATGGTGGTTCAATTCATTTAGAAGTTCTGTGAATTTCTCCATAGTTTGACCCAAATATGACAAGTACATAAGGCTGATTCATATAAGTCTTTGACTGACAGCACAACAAAAGTGCAGAATATCACAGTAATATGACCAACTGACTCAACGCACACATCATTCAAAACTCAATGTAAGGGACTCAAGTCTCTGATCATATACCAACTCCAACTCTCCTCTCCTCTCCTATGAATTATGCAACATTTACACATTGTTTCCTCAACACTGATAAGTTCAGCCCAGTTACATAAAATGATTGAAACACAAACTTGTGTGATACAAAGCTCGCAACAAATTCACTTTCATAATCAAATTTCCTCAAATAATTTGAGAACATAATTGATAAGGAATTATTTCAATGACATAACTAGAAGCTTGTTTATGGAAGAATATGTAAGAATCTAGGACTGTTTCTCTGTAGACTTTTAAAAGATACCACTGAAACCTTGCTTCTTGTTCGGATCCTCAAAAGTACTTGGCACAATAACTGGAAGAATGAGAAGGCACTCTATTTCTTGAGTTGCTATAAGTTCCCAGTGAAAACTTTTATCAAACAGTTTGCTAACAATACTGCTGTAGGTGGATTTCTGATATATATATATATGTGTGTTTTTCCTTGAACTCCAACTCAGAGAGAAAAACTTACAGTCAATGATAGAAGTCATGCTCGAATGAGAATGAAGGAAAACTAGATCCCAAATACACAGTGAATTCAACTAGGATTTGACTTCAGATTTAGAACTGAAGGTGAATATATCAGTTGGCTTCCTTTCTTTAGCTCAAATTGGAAAAGAATTTAGCTCTTTTCCTTACTATAAATTCTCCAAAATTTTCACCACGATCTCAATGCAAAATCAACTCCATAAATGAATTGATCTAGATTGTGAAAGAGATGAGCTCAAAACATTTCATCCTCTATTGCTCCTACACTTGCTATACCACGGAATTGATGGAACTTCCAGTGCCTACGCAAAATAAATTAAGATAATATACTGTCACTGAGGTATATACTCGACTTTGCTAGGAGGGTAAGAGATTACTGGAAATTACAAGTAGACTTAATAGCACTTGAGGAAGAAATTTCGACCTCCCTTGGGATTGAACTTGGCCCTGATTATAAACCCTGAGCAATTCAGCCCTGTTTCAGGGTTTACAATAAAAATAAAATGTGCAGATCGATCATGGCAGTGCAATTTCTTGCAATAATACCATCCATCATCAATCAGAAATATGCCTCATCCTTCTATATATATTCAACACCCTTTCTTCTTTAAACTTGGCCAAAAAAACACACATCCAACCACCAATGAGCTAGTTTTCACATATTGAGTCAATTGAAGGACATTTGAATATCTTTTGGCAGTGTTTACACAAGTTCAATGGCACATTTTTGAAGGAGGATATAACCCAAAAAATGATGCCTCGGTACAACAAATCATTCCTTAGCAGAAATGTGCCCAGAGATGATAAACTTGTGGTTTAATAACCCATGGTATCTGCGCATAAGTCCCTCCAGCAAATGGTGACAATGAAGATTCCCTTTAGAAAGTATACACACCTATTGAAAGGAGGACTCGATCCCTACTTCTGGAAAATAATTTTAGCGAATATGAAATTGACCCACGACAAACCAGCAACCAACGGGACCCCCTTCATATTTGTATGTGGCCTTCCAGAAAGAAATAGATTTTGCCTCTAAGATCATACTTCAATTTTGATATTTTCAGCCTCATGAGCCAGATGATATTCGACTTGTGCAAACGATGATGAAGTTTGGCCTTCGAAATTTAATACGGACTCTCAAATAATTAACTGTAGCCTCCTTCCAAATAGTTCACAGCCTTTACAAAAGAAAACAAAAATTGGTCCCTTTATTCATTCGACCAATGTATATTTTGTCCCTTAAAAAAATAAAATCGACGAAGCTAAATATTCAGCCTCTTCAATCATTTCACTCCACAGAAAATAATTATTGAACTCCACATGAAAAAGTTGGCTTTTAAAAATATTTTCGCTTTAATTGATTGGGCCAATGTAATATTTTCCTTCCTTAACAAAGATATTTTTTCTGCAACACACAATGGCGGTTCTTCAAAAATATCCTTAAAAACAATAAACTCTAGAAAATAATAAGTTAGTGAGGGTGGGTATAGAAACCACCGAAATCATTGAAATTTTAGCTAGAGTGATTATGGAGGATCATTGAATACTAGTCTCTCTTAAACCTTTAATCTTCCCCAAAGTTGATTTGTAATAAACCCACAGGTTAGCAAAATGCATAACTCTGATACCACTATAATATCTCTAATTTTTAGTTGCAAAAATTTATGCAATTTTACCTCAAAATTTACACCATAAATTTACTTATTTGAAACCCAATCAACAACAGAGAAATTTACAATGTAAACCCATAAACTACAACTCGAATTTACATAAAAAAGAGATAACGACAAACTCAACTTTATTTATTAACTGGAATAATACAATACATGCCATTACATCTACCAATAGCTAAGCCAAAAGATATCTGAGATGACCTCCAAAAATATCTGTTGCATCACTGAACTTGACCCCAAAATTATAACTGAAAATAATACTCGAATTGGATATATGTGTGATCCCCACTCCAATCTATTAATACACTAAAGCTTTGTGAGACTTTTGGATGAAATATCCTCAAAGAGAGTTGGGTTTTCGTCCAACGTACAACAGTTAACCTGAAGCTTTGTGAGACTTTTGGATGAAATATCCTCAAAGAGAGTTGGGTTTTTATCCAACATACAATAGTAAACCCGAGGGTTTTTGTCTTGGGGCTTAGTTGAAGTTAGGTACTCTTGGTTCTCCAAACCTATCCACATGAAAAATTCTCAACTCCAAGATGTCCTCAAATGATCTCCTCCTCCTCTTTTTATAGATCTGATGGATCCCTCTAGAAGCCTTTATTTTATTATTATTTTAGTCACTTGGCCTTTCTCCATTTAACACCTTTTTTCCTCCTTTTATTTAATTAAACCACCTTTTTAATACTGGAAAATGGTAAATCAACTACCATCCCTCCTAAGATCACTGAAATTCACTTCTCACTATCCCATCCTATAAGTTTTTCTTGTTCTGGTTCCTTCGAGCTATTACACTAAGGCATTCCTGTTGGAAAAAATACTTTGGTGGGGGGGGGGGGCGGGGGGGGGGGGGGGGGGCGGCGGGGGTTAATCAATATTTACAAATCAATAACCTTTTATATTTCATATTCAGATTTCTATACATGACTTTACTGAAAGAAACCTGCGTGTGTACGTGATTGTTCTTAAGACAATTAGCATATATCCAGTGAACTTATGATTCAATTAATTCATCATATGTTTGTCTTCATGCAGTGTATCAATACTTTATTAAACATTAGATAAACAATAATCATGTGTTGTAATAAATAAACCATCACACATAAGCAACACACATGAACAACAAGATTTAGAGTCTGAAGTCAGCCAACTAGCCTTCAAATTACTCTTGCTCTGCAATTGCATAGTAGATGCATGCTGCTTCAGTAAATCTCTGGTTTAGTTTATGAATTAAACATTTGACTTGCAAGCACATCTAGATGCCCTTTTGGTAGCTCAGTAACCTCTCAAGACATTCCTTCATACTTTGCTCTTTGCTGTTCATCAAAGCCCAACTTAACTCACTGAAAATAACTGCACATCTGAGCCAAAACCCATTTCAGTTGTGCTCCCTAGACCATCGGACTGTCTTCCACTGTAACTTAGTATGCATCACACCTCCCGAGTGTAGTAAGTGCAATGCATCTCTGTTTCAATGAGCCCAGGTGCGATGGCTGATTGAACTCTTTTTCCATTCTAGAAATTGAGGGTTTTTTGACCTTGTTTTCAGTTTTGTTTAGTTGTTTTGCCGCATATGAAAAACACCTCTTTACTGAAACTTACTTGCATCATTTAGATCAGCCTCAATTGCATTAGGATTAGTGAGTGTTTTTGTGTATTTGTTCATCATTTACAATCCTTTGTCGAAAAGTTGTTTAAATCAATTTGTCGCTTTGATACAAAAACTGTCGTAATTGTCGTTTTGTGTCGAAAAGAGAAGTGTCATGAATTCTTCCTTCCCTTGATAATCGATTGAACTTTTCTTCATATATTTGGTTTGGGTTGTTTATATTCGAAGTATCGAAAGCATTTTTATTCAAAATTGAAAAGTGTCATTGAGTCTTCCTTTCTCTTTTAAAGAAGAAATTGTCGAAAATGTCATTTTGAGTAAAATATTTCAGATCTTTGCTCCATTTAGTTTTCCTTTTTGGCATTTTTCACATTAAGGAGAACGAAAACAAATACATGCATTTGCATTTAGCATTTTTTTTGGTTTGTGTGCGAAAATATGATTTAGGGAAATGCACTAGTGTGTGCTCTTTGCTCTTTGTTTAAAAGCACTGTAATTTTCTTTCCCTAGGAGCTAGGATTTTCATTGCTCAAAATAAACAAAGATTGTTTATCATTGTAGATTGCATCTTAGGAATTTCAGATTATCATCATGCCTGAACCATTGAAAGGCAAACTCTAAACAAGATCAACTTTAAAATGAATTTCAATGAATTTAACAACGCTTTGGAACTTAACGCAACATATCTAGAGGTCTAGGCTAGAGACGTGTTCTGGCGTCGTTAAAACTTGTTAGGCCCCTATACTACTAGTGTAACCCCTTATTGTTATTAGTACAACCCCTTTATTATATTGATGTACCCATGTAGTGCCCATATTGTTACTATTGTGCCCCATAGAAGCCCACTATTGTTATTATTGTGCCCTTACATTATTATTGTTATGTCGGCTCTGATTATATTATGACCCCTTAGACTTCTATATATAGAAAGGAGGTCTTTGCATTTGTATCATCCAAGAATTGTTCATTTGTGTAGTGCAAAGGAGGTTGCCCCCTCGAAGAGGCTGAATTCTAAGGCGTTCAACTATCTTTTCTATCTTTTTGTGAGCTGATTACATAACATTTGGCATCAGAGCTTTGGATTCTAGGGTTTTGCTACTCCAAATAGGTCATCGTGGAATTTTTTCTATAAATTTTTTCTGCGACGTTTCAGAAGCAAAAAAAAACCCATTTGAGAAGATATTGCACTGAACTTCGTATCTGAATTTCAGAGCTTTTTGCACTATATTTACGGAGATATGATCTGAGGAAATTGGTCTTTTTGCAGACTCTTGAATTACATTCCAAACAAGTGACCTGGGGAAAATCGTCATAACTTTCTCTCTGAGCATCGGATTAAAATTTCTTAAGAAGGTACAGAAAGAGGATGGACTGTAGTTTCTTGTATATATTTTTAAGAGCCCAAGGTCAAAATAGTGACATGTGGCACGTCGTACAAGTTCGCTCTACTGAACTAGTCTATAATCAGGTCACTGTGGGAGATTTGGCATAACTCTTCCTTGGAGAATCCAATTTGGATTAGACTGGTGGCATTGGAAAGAGGACACAGAGGGATACTACAGGTTGTAATTTCAAAACTTAAATATCCAAAAGTATAGAGCTACAATCGTTTCAAGATCGAGTCCTAAAATCAAGAAAAAGCAAGATGAGGAAGTTTGATGGCAAGGATCCAGTAAATTGGATACTTCAGATGGAGCAATATTTTGATCTATATGGTGTACTACTGTTACAAAAGGTATGTATTGCATATTCATATTTAGAACTAGATCAATTTTTATGGTAGAAAGGGCTTTGTTCTCATAAACAACTTGTTACGTTGTCAATTTTCACGGAGGAAATGATAGCACATTATGAGGATACAAAGAGCAACATCTTCTTTAGAGCAACACCACAACAATTGGAAAGAGCAAAAGGGCTTTGTTACATAGTGGAAAGTAAAATTATGGCAACAAGGAAGTTTACCTCTCACAACTATAAAGATGGAAGTGTTGTTTATTCTAGCCTTCCACAACCTACAAGGTTACACCACATCAATTGGAAGAAAAAGGAGAAAAAGGGCTTTGTTACAATTGTGATAGCAAATGCACTAAAGGTCATAAGTGTGCTGAGAAGAAATAATTTTACATAGAGTATGAAGAGGAGGAAGAAAAGGATCAAGAAACATCAAAATAAGAGGATATACGTCATGATCCAACCCCAGAGAAAGAAAAAATGAATCAGACCATATCTTGTAAAGCATTGGCAAGAATTACTACTCAAACTCTCAAGATAGATGGACATATCAAGAAGAAAAAGGTGCAAGAAGTGAAAGATAACATCGAGAAAGAAGAAATGAATCCAACCATATCTTGTAATTCATTGTTCGGAATTACCACTCCTCAAACTATCAAGATAGAAGGGCATATCAAGAAGAAAAATGTTCAAGAAGTGAAAGATCACATTGAGCATCAAGAAATGAATCTGACCATATCTTGTAAAGGATTGGAAGAATTTACCACTCCTCAAACTCTAGAGATAGAAGGACATATCAAGAAGAAAAAGGTTCAAGTAGAGAAAGATCACATCGAGCATCAACAAGAAGTTCTCCAACTTTTAAAGGATAACGCCACTTCGGTGCAAAATCAAACGAAACAACAGGTAGATCAACATCGTAGTGAAAAATGTTTTGATGTAGTTGATTGGGTATTTTTACTGCTACATCTCAAGCAAGCTATTTATGAGAAGGAAATGTCGGCAATACTACATGCACTTAAAAAATGGCGACCTCACCGAATGGGAAGACTCTTCAAGGATGAGGATGTGGAAGCATTGTTTTGTGCTATTTCTATTATCCAACCAGATTGGATAAACGAAGCAAGGGATGAATGGAAGAAGGACGAAGAAGTATGGCCACTTATTCAAAAGGTGCAAAATATCCCAATTCAAACAATATTGCCAGAAATTGAAGAGGAAGGAAAAATCATATTGGAACCTAGAGTAGTCACCGAAACAAGAACCTGAAAGCTACGAAATCGATCAATTTCAAAGTATCTCATCAAGTGGAAGAACTTACCCGCTGAAGATTCCACATGGGAGGACAAGAATTTTATACAGAAGCATCAAGAACTACTCAAGCGT
>APFE030341161.1:368256-379530 GCA_000404065.3 Pinus taeda
CCCCTCAAACCCCCTGTGACTCCCCCCATTATGCAATCGACGCAATGAAGGGGGGGCTCTGCCCCTCTTCTAACCCCTCGGTTAACTACATGGGTTAGTCATGGAAAGAATATAATATAACACAACACTGCATAATTCCAGAGCAGAGCAGCCTCCCTTGATCCCTAGAATTACGCATTAACTCCTCCCAGCCTAACCTCAACTACGCATTTCACAAGATCAGTCCTCAAGCTTCCTCCCTTGCCTACTAAAACCCCACAATGCGCAGAGAACCCAACCTACTCTACCTCATAGAACTGAGCAGAAGGGTCCCCCATTTTCCTCCTGTCGCGGCCTTAGAATTTTGCTGACGAAACATGGGGGATAACCACACGGTCCAGACCTTAAGGCAGCTCCTTTTCTGTTTAAAGTGGTGGCTCCGACTGGGGATAATGGGACCAATTTCCTAGTGCGGGTTTTAAGATGACAGTGGGTGGTTCATGAGTGATTGCAATAGAATAATGATAATCTATATGACCTATTCTATTATGCAAATCTCTAACTAACTTATTCTAATATAAATCGAGGTATTTTTGTGTGATTTGCAATCTACAATGATATCTGCTTGACATGTGATAATAAACATCAATCACGCATAAAACAGAGATGATAACATATAAAGATAATTTCTTTGACTAAATAGTTAGTCAAATAAATTGTATAAACTATATTGCATATATGAAAGTAGACAATTTCAGCTAGGCATCATACATTATTGCAATTAACGCTTAACAGAAAGAATGTATCCCATACATAGTTCATGAAAATAAAGTGTTGTCACTAATTAAACAGAAACAAAATCAATCATACAAGATAAAAGTACCAGATGTGTAAATTTCTTCTCATCTGACTAATGACATAGATCAACTCCTTTCTTCATATCAAATTATCTCCCAAGTATACAATAGTGCACCAACAAAGGAAAGTAATCTGATATTTAAAAGAAATGATCATGTTCCATAATTTCACCAAAGCATTCACAAACTTACAATACTGCATTCTTTGCAAATGTTTTTGATAAAATTTTGGACCCTTCTTTAAATGCATGAGAAGGGTATAAATGATATTCTAATTAATGTGCAAAAATAGATTATACAAAAATTTGAGGAGGTTTCAAACAACCTTCCTCCTAACTAGTTAACTAACTCCAAAAATAAATAGTGGCTTGATGAGAAGAGGCTAAGATTATGATTTCATGTCTGTTAGCTTGTTCTTGAAATCACATAAGTCGGCCATCAGTTTGACTTGAGGAGGTGCCCCAAAATGTGTTCTGACCTATCCTGCGAAGATCACATAGGTGAGAGGTGGCAACATCTGCTGAGTTGAATAAAGTGAGCAATTAAGGGTCATAATTTGGATGCGCATCTTGATGAGGCATTTCCAATACGAATCCCAGTCGGTCTTTACCAATTTTGCGATTACTTCGCTTTGGGTTTCTACTTTTTCCTGTTAGCTTTTATGAAAATATCCTAAATCAGGCATTTCTTTTGGATTGCCTTCTTTTACTAGGTTGGTGGAATATAGATTGAAGAATATTGATTATGTTCTTCGCCACCCCATCTGCTCTTGCCACTGCTAGCTCTCCTTGCTTCATCCTTGCATCCCAATCAGTGAAAAGAATGTCCTTGTGTGTCTCCTCAATCTCAGGTAGATTGGATTTCCTCCCATCTTTTGTTTCTTTCCATTCGATGAACTTTGGGATTCTGGTGTTTATATTAGTAAACTCAGTCCTCTGGCCAATCGCTTTATCTATTAGCTAGCTTCTAGTGATCAGGTAAGGAACGATGTGTGACATCTTTTGGAAGAATTGTTATTGTTGTTTCATCAGGAGGGAATTCAATTCTAGCGCCTCTTTAATGAACTCCTCGACAGTGGGAGTATCCTTATATCTTTCCATGGCTTGCTGCAATTCTTGGAGTTGCGTATTTTTGGCCGATATATCAGCTTCATGGCTTATCTTTAGGATCTCCATGCTCTCTTGAAATTGGGTGAGCTGATCAGTGGCTTGCCTGTTCACACTTTCCCTCTCTGTTTCGAGTTGTTGCTCGAGCTGTGTAATCTTCTCCTCCTTTTCTTTCAAAAAAATAGAGACTTCAGTGGCTTTTTCCATGGTGGCCATTTCATACTCTCCCATAAACTATGACAATCTAGTCAAGTTCTCAGCTAGGTTGGAAGGAATGTCCCTCTAGACTATGTCCATTGGTTCGTTTCCAAGTGGGAGCTCAAGTTCTTCTACCCTTCTCCTTTTCCTTTGTCTTCTTACTACGGCCTTGTGTAGCAAGTTGTAGAACACATCTAGAGGAGGTATTTCAGTCACTTTCAAGAAAATCTTTGTTGTGGGAAGAGCAGGGATAATCTCAGTTTGTTGAGACATTGTTTCTTTCTCATCTGTTGGCTTGGACTCTATATTTTCTTGATTATGCAGAGGATTTTGACACTCCATTGTTTCCTAGGTATCTATGATGTTGGGTGTATCTTGCAGTTTCTTATTAAATTGATCCCACTCCTATTACAAACTATCACTTTTGACCTCTGGACTAATCTCTTTAGGTGGGGTTCTCATAACATGTTTCTCGGTTGACTTCCTGCTGGATTTTGTTGTGTTATCAGTGTCTTGAGCCTTCCTTGTATCTAGTGCTTTCTTAGTATTTACCTAAGATTCAATGCGAGAACTAGGTCCTTCGCTATTCACAGTCATACTGGGTGTGGGCTTGTCCTTGATTTTCAACAAGTGCATAGGGATTATTTCAAACCTTCTGTTCTTGAATTGTTGAAAGCTTCCAAAATCTCCATGACTCAGATTTTCCCTTGCCCATTTGAATGATTGTTCGGAGGATTCAACCAACTGTAACATGTCTTCAAAATCGTTAGCCTCATGGTTATATGGATTGATCTTCAGTGCAATAGTGATGTTATACGCTACCTTGTCTAGATCAAATTTCCTTTTCGGCAAAGTATGAAGCCTAAAGCCTTCCATGTTTACTGATTCCTTTATCACATGATTAAAATTTGCCAAAGAAAAATAACTGCACTTGATAGGAAAATATGGCCATATCAATTTTTTTCTTTCTTTGAGAACTTTGGTCAGGCCTTTTCCCATGGTGTGGTGGGCGATTTCCCTTGCCAACAATTTATCAAAAATATACAAGGGGATGACATGTGGGTATTCTATGCTACCAAAAACCATAACATAGGTCAACCATTCTTCAACAAAATATTTGCCGACAGCCAGAAGGTCTGTAGCAGCTTCTTGGGAAAACCTGGGGGATTTCCTATTGAAAATTAATTAATGGAGCAAAAAAATAACAAAATTACATATTTATAGAAATGGGGTATGTAGTGGGATTCCCAAATTTTCTTATGACTGAGATGGATAGGGTAGGGGTCCTGTAAGGTCCATTTGTAGCCCATGATTGGAAATTTAGTGCAAAAATAGATGGCATCCATAATGTAGGCACTGAAATAGAATGGAGGAAGGTTCTCTGGAGAGGATGATCTCTTCTGTCGATATTCAGTGATGATGGTGTTTAGGTCATTAGATAGGATGGTGGCCCAATTCATATTGTGGGGATTAACATAGGCATCAATTAGAGGAATCCATTCTATGGAAAACCTTGCATTATTGGGTAACCCATTTAGTCTACATAACATAGTAGCTGCATAGTTGTAGGCTTTTTCCAAAGAGGCTTTAGCATACATACCTGATTTCTCGAATTTGAATTTGTTCTCCAATACCCTCTAGCCCTAAATCACCTTGAAGGGCTCTTGGTTCTTCTTAGTGAAGTTGGCCATGTATGTCGTATCATATATATCATGAGGGTTAGGTATATGGTACATTTGTTTCAGGTCCTCTGCTCTGAATGACCCCATGAGTTCCATTCGCGAATTCCTAAATTTCCTATCTTCAATTGTGAGGTTTTCCACCACCCACCTGATCATATCCGTGTATGGCAGGATTTTAGTGATCATTCCTATCCTATGAAGGAAAGAACAGGCGACATCCTTGAATTGGAATCTTGAAGGTCTTGTTGAATTAGTTGTTGCATTTGTGACAGTTACATTGGGATGCTCATCCTTTATCTTGTTGTATATGACCTCCCAAGTTGTTGCTCCTTCGTTAGTGCTATAGACCTTATCAGAGAATATAGGATCATTTTTATAAACTCAGACTCTGCAATGCTCTGTTTCTTCTATTTCTGCATCACCTTCCTCAATGACATGTCTTTTGTAGCTTGCGTGAAATGGACGAGATATATCATCCCAGACGGTATCGGGAAATTAAGACTGAAATCTTTTCTAAAATTACTTTGGATCATGGGAAAGGTTTAGATGAAATATCCAACGTTAACTGCCCATAACTTGGAAAATCATTACCTCTTCTTGGGCCACTAAACATTTATTACCCTGTCAAACCGTTCATTATTACATTCAAACGCAATTAATTCACATGCTTACCACTCTATTCACACTTCGCGATCTTTAAAATGATGTAATGTAGTGTTTCCTACTTGTAAGGAAAAATGCGATTGTGATATCGAAATATCGCATTTGTCAAATCGTTAAAGAAGTTCGTAGTGGCAAGGCTTAATTACTTGCGATTTCTGTGAAATGTGATTGTGAGTTCGCAATTTATTTAATCAAGATATCGCAACAGGAGGATTGATCGCATATCACACTTTATTAAAGGTGTTTCATGTTCATTACATGGAAAAAAATGTGATTTGCGATTTGAGATGAGGATCCTATATTTGGGTTTTTTGAAGAGTTTTTTTTAAGGCAATTTCTTAGAGTTAGGTTTTATTATTCTAAGACCAAAAAATTTAAAGAGGGTCACCATTTATATGTCTATCCTAAGCTATTGCTATATATAAATGGGGGGGGGGGGGTTTGTTTCACAGTACAACACCTCCCTTAGTTGGGACTCACTGATCTCAAGAACTGCATAGATCTATCCCCAAGGCCCCTCTGCTGCCCAGTCCTACCTTGCTTCTAAAATCTGCACAGACCTACCTCTCAGGGTCCCATCCTACAACAACCACTCACTGTCTTAATTGTGCAATCATGTCTTCTAGTGGCCTTTGCACAATTCTTTCCCCAAGTGAGGATTGTGCTCAGAAGTTCCTCAGCCAAGCCTAAGGTATGCTTTGTGCAGTCTCAATGAACAACCTCTTTCCTTGTCACCCGAAACTATGCAATGCGTAGTTACAAGGCCCTGTTTCCCAACCTTTCACATGTCCCGAGCCTAGTCCATAGATAACAATGCATCATATTAGACTAGGGAGTTTTGGATTTGATTTCGTCTCGTCGTGAGTGAATTCTAGGAACAGGTACATTGTTAGATCATGGCAAGACAATGAATAAGGAGAAAAGCGAGTTAACATGCTTGAAGATCCACTTAAATCAGGACAGACAAAGAAGCTTATCAAGAACAAGCAAAGGGAACACATGCATACAAACACATCTCAAGAAAATAGATCATTAAATACCATGCATCATCAAGCTATGTGGAGGAGAAGGGAAAGCGCATCTAAGAACATATCTATCACTCAATAGCAATAGCGGCTTGACATTTCCACCTCATCAAGCTAGTCAATCTCCACAGTGTCATGTCAAGTCATGTCACGAGTTTTCAAAGGCCACATCACTATTATGATTCATGCCTCTTTTAAATTGAATGTAATGTAAAGTGGAAGTCCAATGGACACACATGAATATGAAGAGTCATGTTAGTTGAAAAGTCATAGGAAGTTGAACAATCATGAGGGTAGTCAAAGAGTCATAAGGGTCAAGCATCAACCCTTTTTTATATATACCCCCTCATTGTATGAGCAAAAGAATTTTCACCTTGCCTCCTCCCGCAAAGCATAGGGAGTTTCACTTAGTTCTTTGAGGAGCAAGGAGTGGCTTTAATGTCCCACTATCGGGGCTAGTGATGTATGATGTAAACATGTGTCTTGGAAATTTTGCTTAATACAAAAACCTTATCAGGCCTTCCATGCATGAATTTGGATATTTCTAAGACTATTCTGTGAGCATTTTAGTGCTTATCTTGTTGGGAATGTGTTATAATGGTTTCCAATGTTGTCTCATCCTTGTGGACTACTACAGAGGATACTAGACATAACTTTTCCCGCTCATTAGTTATAATAATTGTTACATCCGTTGTGGACTATTCTACTAGATGATAGATGAATCTTTCCATGTTCTTTGGTTTTAACGATTGTCGCATCCATTGTGGACTATTCTGCTAGATGTTGGATAGGTCTTCCATGTTCACATGTGTCTCTTCTAGGGTGGTACTATTACCTCTCTCTTAGAAGCTCACTTTCTCCCCCCGTCTGCAGTAAGAGTACCTAATTGACACAGTTTCGTTGCACACTCATGAGGCACACTCACCTTGTTGTTCAAAGATACCTTTTCATCACTCTCCTGTGTTGAGAGCTAGAGCTAAGGTAAATATTTGAGGATTTTTCAACTGAACCTTTATACTGGATGGGACACCTACTCCAAACAGTGTGAGGTCCAATTGGGACTTCATATCTGGGAGATCCCCTTGGTTGACGGATTTCCAACACCATCAATAAAATGGTGCTAGAAGGAAGGCTATACGACAGGCTCTGCCCATAGAGTTTGGTTTGAATCTCTTATTTAAACTGACTCTTCCCCAAATCATAATCCAGAGATGTTTTTTCTAAAGAGATTAAGTGTACCATCCCTACATAGGTTATTGATGACCTATCCAAATTTAAGTCAATGGTGAGGGTGAATCAACTTTTTGTGAACATCTATTTCAAGTTGTTCGGCTTTGTCTTTGTCACGAAATATGTTCCAAAGATGTCATGGCTTGATTACTCATCCTCATATTCAAAGGTCATGTTAGTCAATGGTTTCATATGTTACCCATCGATTTTTTCCATTCATTCAACCAGCTTGTCAGGAAGCTTCATAAAACCCTCAGTAAGTATAACCACCAAGATGTTTGTGAAATAATCCATCATTTAAGAATGAAGCCTCATGAATCAGTTGCAGATTTTGTTGATCCATTCCTTCACCTCTATTGTGAAATTCCTAAAAAAAAATAAACTCACATTTCTTGAGACAAGGGTTTAAATGCTTGGTTCATATCTCCTTATACGATGAGCCTGAACCTTCTATTTTCCCTTTTTCCCGAACTCTTCTAAATCATGAGGCACCTCAAATTTTAGAGGAGGAGTTTACTCCCCCTTTTGTTCCTTGTCCTCCTCCTTTTTCAATCCCAATATGGGTGCCTCGTTGTGGTGATGGTAAAAATGGGAAATATGTGAATTAAATCTCTTGTCCTTCTTCTCATTCTTCTCCCACTTCAATGGAGGAAATTCTTGAATGGCTCGTGAAGCCTACGATGAAGACTCACTCCATTTTATAAGAGGATGTCACCATTCACAACTCTAATCTCAAGGCTGATCCAGATTTATGTTATCCTCAATCATCTTCACATCCTGATTTTTTTACCATCACCTACTTGATCAATTTGCCTCACCAACTACTTCTTCACATTCTCTTGATCCTCAAGCTACTAGCTCAAGTTGCGATTAGGTACAAGTAAGTCACATTACGTAGGTAAAGGAGAAGAAAGGTGAGGACACTTTCAAATTTTCCTCTCTGATTCGAACTCTTCTAGTCAAAACAAAGAGCTTCCATTCTTGAACGACTCTTAATATGCTAATCTTAGTGGAAAATCCAATACAATCAATTCTTTCAATCAACCCCTATCATTGGGAAGTAATCATTCCAAACATGATAAATCTATTTGTGTACGTCGTGATGAATGCCCAAGCACATCATATGATTTTTTGGTTTCTCATGAAGATTTTAATTTAGATCTAAAATCTACTTCAGTCAAAGAAGATGTTCATATTGAAACTTCCCCTTCACCTCACTATGCCTTGTGTCCTACCATTCGCAACACATCCACTTGAGACAGAGATACTCCATTCCTTCCAGTTCCTTCATCTGATGAGTTATCCCCTCGATTGACACAAGGTGGTGAGGTTGTCCATGATGAAATTGAAAACAATCAAATCATATATAACTCTTCCCACCCCTCATCATCTCTTCTTTTGCATGAAGACAACTCTCCAAATCAGCTTACTCATGAGATATCACCAATGCATTTATCTTTGAATGTTCTATCAGAAGATCCTTTCCAACTGAGTAATCTGATTGTTGAAGCTGAAAATTCCAGTGAAACATGTGACAGAGATGGCTTCCATCTCGTGATGAGTCTTGAAATCAACAATAGTAGCTATCCTCAAATGATGTATGATCTGGCTCAAGCTTCAAAATGTGATTCTACAATTCTGGAAAGTTTTGGGACCTGCTAGGGAATCAAGGTACTTTACCTTCCATTGATGGTTATGTCGGGATCTTGTGACTCTGGTAAGCCCCCTGAACTAAATCAGATCTACTTTCTCTCACAAAATCCTTCTATCTACATGGTTTCACTCGATGTGGATTTCCACGTGAAACATATTCTGTATTACAGGTGTGATCTTTCAAATTTTCAAGATTTTACTTCTGACCGAATTCAAGAATCTGTTGCAGTTCATCCATCTTCATGCAAATCTCTCATATTAAACTTGTGTTGGGAATGTCCATCTCTCATAAAGTCATGGAACTGTGAAGTTGATCATATCAAGGACTATCATTTCCCGCAAGAATCATACTTATCGAATTTCTCCCTTAATGGCTAGCTCCATGGTCTTCTTATGAATCTTATATTGCAAATATGTCCTCTCATCACACTAGAAATCTCCATGTGTGATACTGAATACACAAGTTGTTACACGAATCAATTTATTCTCCATTAACCATGTCTCAATTGGTTTCATGCATTCATGGTTCTAGCATCCTTGCTAAACTCTTTTTATGACTATGATGCTTGTCTGATTGGTCACTTATCGCAGGAAGGTGGTCTGTCATATCTGGATTGGAAGGAACTTGGTTCGATGGTTTAGAGAATTCGCAAGATTGTTCAAATTGATTTTTCTTCGTTTATTAAAAACTGGGAATTAGATGCTTCAATTAGCTTATTTGATCATTTCTCTATCTTTAGTGATTGTCATTCAACTTATCATTTTCCCATCAGCACATCCAATGACAGTTGTTTCACACCCTTTGGTCTTTACTGTTCAAAATCTCTCTATTCAGATTTTTTCAAGCAGGTGAGGCACTTCAGCCTTCGTTGATGGTTATGGCAGGTCCTCACTGTCTTTGCATGACTAATGAGAATGATTAGATCTATTTTCCCTTACAATATTCCCATCATGATCCCACTTCTCGAATTGAAAATTCATCTTATAGATTTGAGGCTTCTGTGATCAACATTTTGTGTAGTGATGTCTTCCGTAGTCATCGCATTCATGTTTTATTGTATCAATGTTTCAAACACACATTTAATCCTGATGATGAACCACAGAGGTTGGCTCGAAACGTTGAGACAATAAAACATGAATGTGATGACTCCAGAAGACATCACTACACAAAATTCATCTTTTCAAATATCACAAGGTTTTCAAGAAGACCATTGTGAATCTTACAATCCAATCATTGAATGACTAGAACAATCTTACTTGGAAATATTTATAGTAAACAACAAGTTTCGATCTTTCCTCACGCTTGTCAAGGAGCACGGTGTAGATGAAGACGTATCCGCAAGAAGCTTTCGAGGTTTGTTGAAAAATGGTATTCATCGAAAAGGTAAGAAGGTGAATTGGATAGAGCATGTTGTAGTGATTGCAACACCCTCCAAAATGTTGGCCTACACTTAAATTTTGGAGCCTACTGTTGATCATGTGATCGATCATTCCTTAGTCACTTATTGGTAAGATGATGATCTCAAGCTCCCTTATTCGATCTTAAGGGTCGTTCACACTTTTATCCTTATATAGTATCAGATATAATCATAAACACATAGATGTAGCAGAAAAGCACTTCATTTTATTAATAGAAAATATTGAACTATGCTTATAAACAAAATAAAAATAAGATAGCCCAGGCGATGGTAGCTTATCTCTAATAAGAGATGTGGTGGCTACATGCTTCTGAACTGTGTTACAATGAGGCACAAGGGCCTATTTATTATTGGAAAACATGAGAAAACCCTAAATAACCATAACCCTAACCCCAAAAGATGTAACACCAAGAATTTGTGGGCCTTGTTGGGGTTAGTTGGGCATCTAACTTCCCAGGGTCGTAACTTGGTCATATTATCTTCATTTGGCATGTATGATACCTTTGGAAAGATCTCTCTGATTACTACATATTTTGTTGTAGGACCATCCACAGACCACAAAAAAACACTATTTAGGGGGTCAAAACTGCTCCGGAAGTTCAGGACCCGAAAAACTGCTAAAAATAGTAAATGCTTAAATGAACAAGGAAACAAATGAAACTAATTGGGGAATCTAGGTGGAATAGGTGGGTGGCCACCAATATCCACATGGATCATTCCTCTCCCCTTGGAAAGAAATGGTCCCAAATTGCGTGCAAAGCCTCCATGAGTTGAGGAAATTTTTGTTGAACCTGGTCCATGGTGAACCACTTGGCCTGGTGAAGGAGTTGGCCTGCTTTGACAACTCAATATAGTTGTATCCTCTATTGGCAAGTGCTCTTAATATATGTGTCCATGATCTAATCAGATGTGGCCTATTCCATGCAGTCTGGGTTGAGCATTATTGGTGTGAGTTGTTCTACAATGTAAGATGTCTCTAACAATGGTGGAGAGTATGGACAAAGGCAATCTACATTGAACACTAGGTGCAAAATAAGGAATGGTGGGATGTCGAGCTCGAAGGCATTGTCACTGATGGTTGTGGTGATGGTGCATGGCCCATATCAGAGCGGGAAAATCTTGCAGTGGGGTCCAACAAGGCACTCATTTTGCAAATGTACCCAAAATTTGTCGCCACCTCGAACTTGTGTGGCACTCGATGTTGATCATGGAACTTCTTATACTTAGCATTGGTTCTGTCCAATATATCATGGACCTACTAGCCGATGTGTTGAATGTTCTCAATGAAGTTGTTAGCCCTCTTAGCTTCTAAATGAATGTGAGTTGAATCTACCTGAGTGGCTGCAAATGGTATGGCCACATCAATGGGGCATAATGGCTGAAATCCCAATCCTACTCGAAAGGGGTTGTGACCTATTGAGCTATCGATATTATTGAGAGGATTAGGCCCAAGGAAAATTTTA
>APFE030341178.1:0-15533 GCA_000404065.3 Pinus taeda
TTATTAATAACTATATAAATATTAACAACTAGATTATTTATATATATATTATTACATAAATATTATATTAATAATATAAACTCCTAATATATATTAATTAATAATAAGAATAACTCATAATAATATTAGATTATCATTATATTTTTTTTAAAATCTAATAATATAAAATTATTAAAAAAAAATAAAACAATTATATTGTAATATTATTAATAATAATATAATAATAATAATAATAGATTATAATATGATTTATTATTTATAATAATTTAACCAATATTCTGTTATATTATTAAATATATACAAATATTTTATTTATTTAATAATAATATATTTATTGTTTCATTCAAAATCATTCAAAAAATATTTTGAAAAAAGGATAAGGCAAATATATCAGAAATCAAAATATAAAAGAAATGTTGAAATATATTGGATTTTACAAAGGAAAACACCAGACCCGGTAATATATATGCCATATTTTAAAATGATGGCGGGTCAGAAACAATGTAAACCACTTATATTACGTGTATACGACTCTGTCGATTGTGATATGAGTGGGCCAGAGTCTAAATAATATAGACAGTGTGTTTAAAAGTTTGGCGAGTCTGTTGTATTGAAAGCCCTTTATATGCATGCATATGGGTTCTGTCGATCACGATTTGCGATGATGGACCTGAAACGATATGTATTATTGTTTTATAATTGCGGAAGGTCTCTAAGACAACATATATATATATATATATATATATATATATATATATGAAAGTGCCGATTGCGATGAGCGATTGGGTTCTAGACCCGATAGTTCATACGCTATATTTTATATGACTCGGCGCGTTCGTCTTATTGTGGGTTCCAAAGACTTTTATTGATATTGATACATATCGTGGTTTACGCTCTTTTATATGAATTTTTGTTATAAAAGATTATAATAAAAAAGGTCAAACTTAAAGCATATATGTGTTATATTTTAAAGCTCCGACGGGTCCACAATCATCGTATAACACTTCATATATATATATATATATTATTATATTATATATTATATATATATATATATGGCATGCCGATTGTGTGCCGAATCTGATAGAGATACATATTATGTTATATAAGTTCGGCGGGTCTGCAAGGCGTGCAAAAAGGTAGTTTTTAAGTTATAAGGTAGTTCTCGGGCAGAGAAAAAGCGATGGATGGTTTTTAATGGAATCAACTCGATTCCACTCAGTATTTAACATGGAGCAGTCAGCTGGAGAGAGGAAACCACTCATTTCGGGCAGGTATTCTTCGGGCTTATTTCCCATCCGAAAACCTTTGTAGATCGTCTAATCTAAAAGGCGTAGATATACGATATGGATGAATCAGTGGGAAGTATACCTTGGGAATTGTGCTAAGCCCATACTGGAATCGGAAAAGCATGTTTTATTATATATTTTCTTTATAATATATATATACATAATTCCAAATATTTTCATAGTTATTGTGGCCGCACACATAAGTTAAGCTTTACAGGGGTTTTAAGGCTTAAAGGTCTATATGTAATGCTTCTGATATTATAAATGCCCCAATAAAGCTATATGGCTCTGACTTAATGTAAATCCACAGTTGAAAGGCTCGAGGCCTAAACAAATGCTTCCGATAGGCTTAGTGGGCCATAACCCACAGGCCTCAAGATCAATATTTTTTTAAGGAAAGGGATTTTGGTTATCCCCTAATATCTATTTTCTCAAAAACCTAAGATAAACAAGAGGGACTAATATTATAAACCCGAGGAACTAATAAAACCAATGCTTTAATATTATAAACCCAAGGAATTATTGAACCCAACGAATAAATATTAAAAACCTAAGGGATCAAGAAGTGCAAGGGATTGATATTACAAATATAAGAGATTAATAAATATGACCATGATTAATATTATGAACCCAAAAGGATTAATACTAAAAACCCAAGGAATTATGAACCTAAGGAAATAATACTAAACCCAAGGGACTAATATTATAAACCCAACATTGGTAAACCCTAATATAAATATTAGAAAGACTAAAATAAACATGGTTTATTTTCATGGTGAGAGAATCCTTGTCACGATGTGACATTCAACCATGGTTGACCATGTTTGTCTATGATTGGCAATGGTTGACCATGATCGATATTATAAACCTAAGGGAATAATAAACCCAACGGATTGATATTATAAACCTAAAGGAATAATAAACAAAGGGATAAACACTAAAACTCCAAGGGTTTATGAACCCAAGAAAATAATATTAAACCCATGGGACTAATATTTTAAACCCAACATTGTTAAACCCAAATATAAACACTACAAACACTAAAATAAACATGGTTTATTTTCATGGTGAGTCAATCTTTTTCAAAATGCGACATTCAACCAAGGGACTAATATTATAAAACCAACATTGGTAAACCCAAATATAAATACTATATACACTAAAATAAACATGTTTTATTTTGATGGTGAGACAATTCTTGTCACAATGCGACATTCAACCATGATTGACCATGTTTGGCTATGATTGACAATGGTTTACAATGATTGATATTATAAATCAAACACAATAATGAACCCAAGGGATTGATATTATAAACTCAAATGAACAATAAACCCAAGTGATTAATACTAAAACCCCAATGAACAATAAACCCAAGGGATTAATACTAAAAGCCCAAGGGATTATGACCCCAATGGAATAATATTAAACCAAAGAACCAAATATTATAGACCCAACAACATTGAAGCATGGGACTAATATGATAAACCCAACATTGGTAAAACCAAATATAAATACTACAAACACTAAAATAAACATGGTTTATTTTGATGGTGAGACAATTCTTGTCACAATACGACATTAAACCATGATTGACCATGTTTGGCTATGATTGGCAATGATTTACAATGATTGATATTATAAACCAAACATAATAATGAACCCAAGGGATTGATATTATAAACCCAAATGAGAAATAAACACAAGGGATTAATAGTAAAACCCCAATGAACAATAAACCCAAGGGAATAATAAACCCAAGGGATTGATATAATAAACCCAAAGAAATAATAAACCCAAGGGATTATTATTTATTTTCATGGTGAGACAATTGTTGTCACAATGTGACATTGAACTATGGTTGGCTATGATTGACAATGGTTAACCATGATCGATATTATAAACCTAAGGGAATAATAATCCCAAGGCATTGATATTATAAACCTAAAGGAATAATAAACAAAGGGATCAATAATAAAACCCCAAGGGTTTATGAACCCAAGGAAATAATATCAAACCCATGGGGCTAATATTATAAACCCAACATTGTTAAACCCAAATATAAACACTACAAACAGTAAAATAAAAATGGTTTATTTTCATGGCGAGTTAATCTTTGTCAAAATGCGACATTCAACCAAGGGACTAATATTATAAAACCAACATTGATAAACCCAAATATAAATACTACAAACATTAAAATAAACATGGTTTATTTTGATGGCGAGACAATTTTTCTCACAATGTGACATTCAACCATAATTGACCATGTCTGGCTATGATTGCCAATGGTTTACAATGATTTATATTATAAACCAAACGTAATAATGAACCCAAGGGATTGATATTATAAACCCAAATGAACAATAAACCCAAGGGAATAATACTAAAACCCCAATGAATAATAAACCGAAGGGATTAATACTAAAAGCCCAAGGGATTATGAACCCAATAGAATAATATTAAACTAAAGGGCCTAATACTAGAGACCTAACAACGTTGAAGCATGGGACTAATATTATAAGCCCAACATTGGTAAACCCAAATATAAATACTACAAACATTAAAATAAACATGGTTTATTTTGATGATGAGACAATTCTTGTCGCAATGTGACACTCAACCATGATTGACCATGTTTGGCTATGTTTGGCAATGGTTTACAATCATTGATATTATAAACCAAACATAATAATGAACCCAAGGGATTGATGTTATAAACCCAAATGAACAATAAACCCAAGGGATTTATACTAAAACCCCAATGAACAATAAACCTAAGTGATTAATACTAAAATCCCAAGGGATTGTAAACCCAAGGGATTGATATAATAAACCCAAAGGAATAATAAACCCAAGGGATTCTTATTTATTTTCATGGTGAGACAATTGTTGTCACAATGTGACATTGAACCATGGTTGGCCATGATTGACAATGGTTTACAATGATCGATATTATAAACCTAAGGGAATAATAAACCCAAGGGCTTGATAATTTAAACTTAAAGGAATAATAAACAAAGGGATCAATACTAAAACCCCAAGGGTTTATGAACCCAAGGAAATAATATTAAACCCATGGGACTAATATTATAAACCCAACATTGTTAAACCCAAATATAAACACTACAAACACTAAAATAAACATGGTTTATTTTCATGGTGAGTCACTCTTTGTCAAAATGAGACATTCAACCAAGGGACTAATATTATAAATCCAACATTAGCAAACCCAAATATAAATACCAGAAACACTTAAATAAACAGGGTTTATTTTGATGGTGAGACAATTCTTGTCAGAATGCGACATTCAACCATGATTGACAATGGTTTACAATGATTGATATTGTAAACCAAACGTAATAATGAACCTAAGGGATTGATATTATAAACCCAAATGAACAATAAACCCAAAAAATTGATACTAAAACCCCAATGAATAATAAACCCAAGGGATTAATACTAAAAATGATTATGAACCCAATGGCATAATATTAAACCGAAGGGCCTAATACTATAGACCCAACAACATTGAAGCAATGGGACTAATATTATAAACCCAACATTGGTAAACCCAAATAGAAATACTAAAAACACTAAAATAAACATGGTTTATTTTGATGATGAGACAATTCTTGTCACAATGCGACATTCAACCATGATTGACCATGTTTGGCTATGATTGGCAATGGTTTACAATGATTGATATTATAAACCAAACAGAATAATGAACCCAAGGGATTGATATTATAAATCCAAATGAACAATAAACCCAAGGGATTAATACTAAAACCTCAATGAACAATAAACCCAAGGGATTAATACTAAAAGCCTAAGGGATTATTATTTACCTTCATGGTGAGACAATCGTTGTCACAATGTGACATTGAACCATGGTTGGCTATGAATGACAATGGTTTACCATGATTGATATTATAAACCTAAGGGAATAATAAACCCAAGGGATTGATATTATAAACCCAAATGAACAATAAACCCAAGGGATTAATACTAAAATCCTAATGAACAATAAACTCAAGGGATTAATACTAAAAGCCCAAGGGATTATGAACCCAATGGAATAATATTAAACCAAAGGGCCTAATTCTATAGACCCAACAACATTGAAGAATGGGAATAATATTATAAACCCAACATTGGTAAACCCAAATATAAATACTACAAACACTAAAATAAACATGGTTTATTTTGATGGTGAGACAATTCTTGTCACAATGCGACATCAACCATGATTTACCATGTTTGGCTATGATTGTCAATGGTTTACAATGATTAATATTATAAACCAAACGGAATAATGAACCCAATGGATTGATATTATAAACCCAAATGAACAATAAACCCAAGGGATTAATACTAAAACCCCAATGAACAATAAACCCAAGGGATTAATGCTAAAAGCCCAAGGGATTATAAACCAAGGGAATAATAAACCCAAGGGAATAATAAACCCAAGGGATTGATATAATAAACCCAAGGGATTATTATTTATTTTCATGGTGAGACAATTGTTGTCACAATGTGACATTGAACCATGGTTGGCTATGGTTGATAATGGTTTACCATGATCGATATTATAAACCTGAGGGAATAGTAAACCCAAGGGATTGATATTATAAACCTAAAGGAATAATAAAAAAAGGGATCAATACTAAAACCCCAAGGGTTTATGAACCCAAGGAAATAATATTAAACCCATGGGACTAATATTATAAACCCAACATTGTTAAACCAAAATATAAACACTACAAATACTAAAATAAACATGGTTTATTTTCATGGTGAGTAAATCTTTTTCAAAATGTGACATTCAACCAAGGGACTAATATTATAAACCCAACATTGGTAAACCCAAATTTAAATACTACAAACACTAAAATAAATATGGTTTATTTTGATGGTGAGACAATTCTTGTCACAATGCGACATTCAATCATGATTAACCATGTTTGGCTATGATTGACAATGGTTTACAATGACTGATATTATAAACCCAATGCAATAATGAACCTAAAGGATTGATATTATAAACCCAAATGAACAATAAACCCAAGGGATTAATACTAAAACCCCAATGAACAATAAACCCAAGGGATTAGTACTAAAAGCCTAAGGGATTATGAACCCAATGGAATAATATTAAACTGAATGGCCTAATACTATAGACCCAGCAACATTGAAGCATGGGATTAATATTATAAACCCACCATTGGTAAACCCAAATATAAATACTACAAACTATAAAATAAACATGGTTTATTTTGATGGTGAAACAATCCTTGTCACAATGTGATATTAGACCATGGCTGACCATGATTCACAATGGTTGATTTTCATATTGACCATGGTTGACCCTGATTGACCATGGTTGAGCGTAATTGGCCACGGTTGATTTTTATATACAATCTATCTGACAATGCAATGTTTGAATAAATATTTTAAGCCTAAAATAAACATGGTTGTCCATCGTTGACCATGGTTGATTTTCATATTCCCGTAATCTTTGTCACAATGTGACGTTGGACAATGTTTGGCCATGATTTATTTTCATATTGGAACAATATTTTTCACAATGTGACGTAGGAACATGGTTGATTTTCATATAGAGACAATCTTTGTCACAATGCAACATTGGACCATGGTTGACCATGAATGACCATGGTTTTCATAATGTGACATTGGAGCAAAAGACAATGTTCACGATAATGTCGTCATGATTATTGACCATGGTTGACCATGATAATATTATTTAATGTTATTATTATTAATAATTAACGTCAAAAATAATACTTATAAATATTAATAATATTAAAAGTAATATTAATATTCGTATTCATATCAATTAATATTAATATTAATATTTATAAATAAATGAGAGTACCTTTCAGATTAATCACATTATTAGGATTTGATTGACATTTCGAATCAACTAATGTGGTTCAGCCATATTAGATGTGGTTCATCCACATCTAATAGGGATGAACCACATCGGACCTTATGCTTTCTCTTTCAATGGTAATCTAACCTTTAAAAGCTCTACCTTTGAAGTAATATAAATGTCAACTTTATGAAGTATTGGAAATGGCAATTTTGTTTTATTCGTGAATTTAAAATTAAATTCAATTTAGGATGATTCAATATTTTACATTTCTTTTAAAATATTATACTTTTATGAAAATGAAATTTAACCAACGGAGATTATAATTTTGTAATCTTTTTTTTTATATTGTAAAACAATGTTATCAAACCATCTAAATTAAAGAATGATATTAAAAAAATTGACAAAACCTTTGCCATATTTTAGTGTTAATTTTTAAGTTTTTATTTACATATGTAGATTACTAATTGGAGTATAATGAAAGTATCAATATTATTATCTATATATAATTGGTTTTTTATGAGTGTATAAATGTAAATTTGTGATTAGTTGAGTGGAGAGGTTAATTTAACAGTCCAGTATGATGTGTAACTTTGCTGGCCAGTGATTGAAATTCAAATTTTATTTATATCATTGAAAATATATAATATATATAATTTTAAAATCTCAAAGAAAACAAATTAAATATAGCTATATAACATTAAATATTGCAATGAAAAAAATTAGATTTCTCTAAATCAGTATAAATCTGTAATTTAGAAAATAAATCTATACTGACTTTATAAATAAATAATATTATGTTATAAATTTAAAAATAAAATAATATATTTATATATAAATTTGTTAAAAAAATTTTAACGTAGTATTATTATTAATTATTATATATAATTTTTAAAATTATTAATGTAAATGAATATGTTAAGGATATCTTAGTTTTTTTACGGTTTTATCTCAAAATTTTGTCCATGAAAAAATATCTGCAGTTTAGTTCAATGTGTTTTGAATCTCCCATAGAGGTTACCGCTAGTGGGATGAAAATTTGTTACTTTTAGCGGCGCTTAACGTGAAGAAAACTGCTTTCATACACGCACACACGTAAGATTTGTTTGACCATAAACTCTGGATGCCTTTTTTGAATATAGCTTGAGGTAAAAAGATATGATTGAATAATAACCATTTTGAGTTAATATTTAGAGGTAAGTGAAAAAATTATAATAATTAAAATTAAATTATTAAAAATTATAACTAAATATTAAAATTATTAATTTTATTTATATAAAAAAAATTTTATAATTAATCTAAAATTAATTAATATTATTATAATTTTGAAATTCTCCTAACAAAATAACTTAATATTATGACATTTAATTTATTTAGTTGATATAAATTTGAAATTTCATTATGAAGGATATTGAAAGCGAATCCATTAGGCTTCGCATCGTTTTTAACTCACTTTACTTTAATTTATGAGTACTATTAAATTAGCACAATATGTGATAAGTAAAATAATATTAAACTAATGTTACGAATGTTGTCATCTATAATATTTTCAGGTTCACTTGGATATATAGAAAGGCAGTAATCTATAACGCGACTTTTTGAAAGTTTTTTTGGCGGATTTTTCCGATGAAAATCCAGCAGCAATTCATTGGAATTCCAAGTTTGATAGCTAGTTTCTGCACAATCAATGGCTCCCAGAGGTTTTTAAGGGCGTTGAATCCAAATATGCAGTTAAAAAACCATTTTAACTGCTAAAAATCAAGATTTAACCTCATTTCTTTCGCCGAATTCTGTCGCCAGAATCTCCAAAAAGTCGCATTATAGACAACTCCGAAAAAAAAAGCATCACTTGTCACTCTACCTTGTCAAATATCTCACAACTTAAATTTTTGTGTCCATCATTTTATGCCTTAAATATAGCACGCCCTTGTAAATTATTACAAGGATGTAATGTTAAGTCATCATGTTTTTTTGATCACGCCCTTGTTATGATATTTTTTAATTTCCCCAATTTTATTCTATTAAAATTTCATTTACATTCAAGTAAGATGAGTGTCTTTTAACATTTTTGTTGCCGTAAAATTTGAAGAGTATTTAATTTAATTATTAATCAATTTAATGTTTTAGATTTATAAGTTTATGAAGTTTTGAGTAGCCAGTGATCAATGTGTTTGGTTAATTGATTTGTTAATATGAAGTTACTAGTTTAATTTCTCATTCTAATATTAAATTATATTTTTTTGGTGTTGTAAAATTGACAATATAATTCGTATTTAATTTTAAATATGTATTTTTTAGATGGTCATCAATTTAAATATGTGGACTATCTGAAATCGTTCGGCGATCAACACTCCAATGCTAGGTTCTTTCCATTCTGATCTAGCAAATGCTAGGCTCTTTCCATTCTGATCTAGCAATGTGATAACAATCGCAGAGCTGATAACCTTTGTGATAACAATCGCAGAGCTGATAACCTTTCCACTCTTCTCTATAATAGTTCCGGTGCAGGCTGTCCGAGTTCAGAGTTCAGGGGTTCCAAAGGTTCCTTCCACTCCACTTTTGGTTCTTGCAATGCGATAATGGTTCGGACCCGATATGAGTTTGAACCACATTCAATAATATTTCAAGTCCAGAACTACTTCCATATGAAGTCACGCGTTTAATTTCCCATTCTAATATTAAATTATATTTCTTTGGTGTTGTAAAATTGACAATATACTTTTTAATTTTAAATACGTATTTTCTATATGGTCATCAATCTAAAGAATGTAGTTGCAAGCCAATGTAATTCATATGTCATATACATAACAATGTGCAACATTTACATTTAATAGAGGTTTAAAAGATGCAAGCGATTTGTTTTTCATGGATGTTTAACAAAAACCTGCATATTAAGTTTATTTTAAATTTTTACATAAATCTAGGAAGTGTTTATATAGCAATATCACATGTGATTTTGTGTTTTTCTTCAATAGTAATTCAATATTTACAACTCCTAATTTAACTTTGAAATTAAGATTAATTTCCATTTATGATGATTAAATATTTTAATTATATATTACTTGCATTGGATATGGTTTTAGTTCAATGTTAAAATTTTATAAAAATAAAAGAAACAAAAAGACGTTAGCAATTTTGTATTTTTTTAATTCGTTTAGAGTAAATGACAATTTTATAAAAATAAAACAAATTCTGTTTTTCATAAATAATTAATGGAAGATATTGAATTAATATTTTATTAATAAAATTTAATAAATTTATAATGTAAAAGGTATTGTTTTATAATTAAAATATTATGAATTTGTTTTAAAAAATTTAAAATATTTTATTTTCTTTACTTTTGTATTTCAAAACAATATTTTAAGTTAGACATTTTTACAACTTGGCTCAACAAATTTTGAAGCTAGGATAGAGTTTAAAGCGAATTTGCTGAAAAGTCATTACTTTGAGTAGGGCTTAACTTTGTAAACCATTGAATTGATATAAGCTATTTATAAACAATTTCATTGGTCATAAATTTAAAGTAGTAGAACTTTGTATTAAATGAGGTTAATTTTAAAAATAAAAAGAGTTAATTTTACGAAATTAGTTATAAATATATTTAGTAAATATGTTTTTCTGATTAATCAGATCAATATTATGTTTATGTTAATTTTTTATTTAAAAAAATCTAGGTTCGTCATCCAAAAAAAACTGTGAAAACTAAGATTCCGGGGAATAGGAATCAGGCGCAATTGAAGGCAGAAACCATTGGCGTTGAGCGTGTTGGGAGTAATTAGTTTATATGCCTTAATCAATAATTCTGAATCTTAGAGGCAAGGGGAAGTCAATATGAATTGAATATCCTTACCTTGTGTTTGGAAACTTGCCAACTTGAATTTGTAGTAGGAGGATTGGGCTTCAACAGGATTTGGAAGTGGTGTTACAGTTCGCAAACTTGCCAGCTTGAATTTGTAGTAGGAGGATTGGGCTTCAACAGGATTTGGAAGTGGTGTTACAGTTCGCGAATACTAAAAGTATAGAAACTAGGCTTCTCTGGAGCAAAAAAAATCCCGGTTTTCAAGAGGATTTACAACGGGTACTACAGAAGGTCAATCCTAGAGTATAGAAATCAAGTTTTTCTGCAAATAAAATATAAATTAGCTATACGAGGAAATTCACACTTATCAATTTATTTCAAGTATAACAATAGCCATGGACATTCTGGTTGAACAACCGAAGACATGAGGATGCGATGATAGTTTGAGGGAGTGAATTGAAAGCCTTCAATCAATTCAATGTAGGACCAATTGAACCAGCCCTATCTAGTAGTCAGTAGCCTACAATGCCTCAATTGTCTCAGGTTTGAATTTGATTGAGCCTCCTCACCAGGAAGAAGTTAATAAAGAAGAAGCGGTATGATGCGATGATAATCTGAGGGAGTGAATTGAAAGCCTTCAATCCACTGGATGTAGGAACAATTGAACCACCCCTATCTATTCATTGTGGTATACAAGTTTATCTTGCCAGTCCAATCCATTGCTCTTTTGGTCGAATAACCCCGACGTGATAGTACGTGGACTATTGGAAATTGCTATGTGATAGTAGGTGGACTATAGGAAATTGCTATGGGCGATTCCAACGCTCCAATACTAGGCTCCTTCAGTTCAGATCTGTCAATGCAATAATAATCGCGGACTGGATAACTTTTCTACTTTTTTCTATAATGGTTGAGGTTCGGGTTGTCAGAGTTCAGACTTCGGGGATTCCAAAGGTCCCTTTCACTCCACTGGTGGTCTAGTGGTTCTTGCGATGTGATAATGGTTCTTGCGATGTGATAGTGGTTCTTGCGATGTGATAGTGGTTTGGAGCCCATACGGTTATGAACCCAATTCGATAATATTTCAAGTCCAAAACTACGTCCAGAGTAAGTCTTTTTCAAAGATTTCCTGTGTAAACAGAGGTTCCACTGTGGATCTTAACAATGCAGGTAAGAGAACAGGCGAACAGGCACGCCGATATGAAAGGGAAACAACCCAACAGGCCTAAGCTTAAGTGTTACTTGGAATCCAAAGATTGAATCACTATTAATAAAACACAGAAAATAACATAGAACATTTACAGAGATTGATGAGGGAAGGATCAACGAGCAAGGTTTAACGCTGCTAGATCAGTCTTTTGTCGGATTACTATTTGCAGATGCCCTAGCATTCAACGGCCTGTAATGGGCAGTGGTGGAACGACACCGATTGTTCTAATTGTGGCTGGAATGAGTTCCCGAAGTTGGCATTCTTTTGTTACGACTCTGCCCATTATGTTGACATCGAGGAGGAGGTTGGCCTGGACTGCCATGCAGGTTGTTTTGCTTCGAGTCTGCTGCACCAGTACCATCTTCCTGCTGGACGCTCTTTTTGCAAACCCTCCCTCCTGTATCGTTTCTGGAATGCTCGAGGCCTCCCATTACTATTTTGTTAGTCAGATTATTGCCATTCCTGGGTGGATCAAACACTAATGGTAAAAACTCGTTGGTGTCACTGGCGAACCTCGAATTGCAAAAGTGGTCTTCCAGGGAACGTCGACCCTGGCATTCAAAACTAGCAAACGATCAATGCAAGAGCAGCAACAGACTATAATCAAGCATTACAGAACTACATTGAGAAAACACTGAATAGCTGTACTATTGTAGATATACATCATACATTTAGAAAAGGAACTTAATATCTGCACTCTTGCATATGTAACTTTGCATATTTTCCTAGAATTGAAGACCTCCCATCGCTGCTCATGGAAATCTTGGTACAACTTTAATGTGGCTTTCACAGATGTAAAATTCACAAAAGCGTAGCCCAAATTGCACCTATTCCTGAAAAAATATAGAAACTAAGTGTTAGCTTTCATTTTGATACCCTACACGCACGAGCTTCTAATGCTTCAAATGACTAAAGGAATAGAGATATCACTCATTGGAAATCAATTGGCAAGTACACAAAATCATAAGCAGAAACTAGCCCGTCTCGGTTGTTTGTTGCACAGTGTTGATCCAGCACAGCCAGAAGCATTTTCTGACTACCAAACAACAACATATAACAAAATCAAGCACTCTCAGTGCAAAAGCGTCAACCATGTATCATTAGTATTCAATCGCACTTGTCTGAATAGATTTAATTTCCTGTCTGGTCAGAAATAAATTCAATTCACTAACAAAAGCCTAATGACTTGAATTGAATAGAAATCAATTACTAACCAAAAAAAAGACAGTTCGACCAAATACTTTCCTATATTTATTCGGAATGTTCCTAATCATCAATGTCGTTCTGGCCTAGGAGCTGTTGGATACCGCTTCAGCTTCACCGAAATCAAATTATGAAATAACCTGGCCGCCGTTTCTTCCATTCTATGTTTTGGATGCAGCAGAACTAGTAGGAAGCTTGCAACCACTGGCCATGGAAGTCTTGCTAGAATAGTCAGACTTAATATATGAAGCATTACCACCTCGTCTTCTTCCAAGCCCAATCCCACTATCACCTCGGCCAACCCCAGGCCTCCTATTCCCTGGCCAATGCCCATGTGACCTTGGGAATTGTTTTCTGCTTGGGAATCTGTGGCAAGAACATACGAGGAATTTGAACCTGGCTTGGTACATATTCCTTTCTCTGGATTCTAGCTTTGCTGTTACATTAAACCACCCATTTGCACATTATTAACGACCTGCGTTATACATTAACCCACCCAGCAGTGAATAACCTGGGTTCATACGTTTCAGAATGGAAAGAGACATCAGTTTCAACGGTTTTTGGCATTAATATTTTAATTTCATTTTTGCTCTTCATTCTTAGTCGGGAGAATGCCAACATTCAAGTGTTTCATGATTAATGATGGGATAACTGCATCTTGCCACGTTGTATATATGGAAGTAACGATGTTGTTTCATCTTATATTATTTCATATTCTTTTTATTTTAGTCTTTTTATTTTATTTGTTAATATTATTTTTGTTAATCTTTATACGTGGAGATAAATGAGAGGCACAGTAAATTTTTAATCTCATTTGGTAAAAAATTAATTTAAGTAGGGTTTAAACACCCCTTTTAGATATGCAAGGAAGTTATGGCTTTTAATTTCAGTCATTCATCTAATCTGGTGGAGACTACAAGAATATATTGGCATCTTTCACTTCAGGCCATCCTATCAAAAAAATTAATTAAGAAAATGATTAAGTTGCTGATGCGTCATTACCCACTCAAATAACTTTGAAGTATCGGAGCACTTTTTCATATAAGGGCCAAAACAAAAGAAAACCACTATGGTTATTATTAATATTTTATATGGTCCGGAAAATTTATTATAATTTAAATTTATCACTTAAATTAACATTGGGGATAGTGATTACTCGTTCCGTGAATGCAAGTTGATTCATCATTATTATTTAAGGAAAAATAAGCTATTTAAATTACCACTTTGAAAGAAAAAGGTTTCACCCTTGCTAAATACTTTTGGGTCTTGCATATTTACCCTATTTTCTTACTCCTAACCTTAACTTTTTCCTTTCTTAACAAAAAATGCAAATTAATTAAAGCATAGTCCAATTATTATATATAATATAGTAAGTTTTAAATAATATAATATAATAAATTAAATTAGAAATAGACACTCTGCGGTATTAATTAATTTTTTTATTAAATTTATTTATTTATTTAATAATTTTAATTAAATAAAAACAAATTTTTAAAATTAATATTTAATTTAATTATTATTATTTTTATTATTATTATTTTTAATTTTAATAAATTTAATTGAATGAATTACTATTTCAAACCATGAAGATAGTCTTATTATTATTATAATTTGTTTAATTCTTTTTAAATTTTGGAATACAAGTTTGAGTTATATAATTTAGACAATTTAAATATCTTATAGATTTTTGAAGGAGTTGAATCTATTTATGCCTTCACTTATCATGAAAGTGGAAATACTACCTTCAAAATATGAACTTTCTGGGTGGTGACGCCTGTCAAGATCAAACGCGTTAAAATGACTGACCGAATCGTGTGGTCGCTTTGGACGCGAAATGCAATTTCCGAGCTCTTGCCGCGAAGGGGCAGCTTGTCCCGCACCTGTTGACCGCGTTGCTTTAACGGCTCACAAAATTATCTCGTTTTATTACAATTTTGTTTTCCTGATAATTGTTCAATCGGCATAGCGCTAAAAAATTGTCCATTCAGATTAAGTAGGTTATATAGCTTCTCCAATTCACATTCCACGTTTTTATTTTATTTTTTATTATGAATTGTGACCAGGGTTTGTGTTTAAATTTTTATATATTAACATAGCTATATTTACTAAAGTAAATATGCTAGATATATGTTT
>APFE030341178.1:15849-50604 GCA_000404065.3 Pinus taeda
GTATTTTTAATATTTATCTTAGGGTTTGTATACATTGGGTTTATAGTATTAGTTCCTTTTGTTTATCATTACCCAAGGGATTAATACTAAAATCTCAAGGGATTATGAACCAAAGGGAATAATATTAAACATAAGGGACTAATATTATAAACCGAAGGAATTAGTGAACGCAAAGGATAAATATTAAAAACCTAAGGGATCAAGAAGCGCAAGGGATTGATATTACAAATACAAGAGATTAATAAAAATGACCATGATTGATATTATAAACCCAAGTTAATAATAAAACCATGGTTGACCATGTTTGGCTATGATTTACAATGGTTTACCATGATTGATATTATAAACTTAAGGGAATAATAAACCCAAGGGATTGATACAAAAAGCAATAATAAAACGAAGGGATTAAAACTAAACTCCCAAGGGATTATGAACTGAAGGGAATAGTATTAAACCCATGGGTCTAATATTATAAACCCAAGGAACTAATAAACCCAATGGTTTAATATTATAAACCCAAGGAATTAGTGAACCCAACGGATAAATATTAAAAACATAAGCGATCAAGAAGCGCAAGGGATTGATATTAGAATCGCAAGAGATTAATAAAGATGACCATGATTGATATTATAAAACTAAGCTAATAATAAACCCATGGTTGACCATGTTTGGCCATGATTGACAATGGTTTACCATGATTGATATTATAAACCTAAGGGAATAATAAACCCAAGGGATTGATATTATAAACCGAAATGAATAATAAACCAAGGGATTAATACTAAAACTTGAGGGATTATGGCTCCAAGGGAATAATATTAAACCCAAGGGACTAATATGATAAATCCAATATTCGTAAACCCAAATATAAACATTACAAAGACTAAAGTAAACATGATTTATTTTGATGGTGAGACAATCTTTGTCACAATGCGACATTCAACTATGGTTGACCATGATTGATAATATAAACCTAAGGGAATAATAAACCCAAGGGATTGATATTATAAACCCAAATGAATAATAAACCTAAGGGACTAATATTATAAACCTAAGGGAATAATAAACCCAAGAGATAGATGTTATAAACCTAAAGGAATAATAAAACTAAGGGATCAATGCTAAAACCCTAAGGGATTATGAGCCCAAGGAACTAATATTAAACCCACTAGACTAATATTATGAACCCAACATTGTTAAACCCAAATATAAACACTAAAAACGCTAAAATAAACATGGTTTATTTTGATGGTGAGACAATCGTTGTCACAATGCGACATTCAAACATGGTTGACCATGGTTTGCTATGATTGACAATGGTTGACCATGATTGATATTCTAAATGCAAAGCAATAATAAAACGAAGGGATTAATACTAAAACCCCAAGGGATTATGAACCGAAGGGAATAATATTAAACCCATGGGACTAATATTATAAACCCAAGGAACTAATAAACCGAATGGTTTAATATTATAAGCACAAACGATTGATATTACAAATACAAGATATTAATAAATATGACCATCATTGATATTATAAACCCAAGTTAATAATAAACCCAAAGGATTAATAAAAACCCCAAGGGATTATGAACCCAATGAAATAATATTAAATCCAGTGGACTAATATTATAAACACAACATTGGTAAACTCTAATATAAATATTATAAAGACTAAAATAAACATGGTTTATTTTCATGGTGAGACAATCCTTGTCACAATGTGACATTCAACCATGGTTGACCATGGTTTTCTATGATTGACAATGATTGACCATGATCAATATTATAAACCTAAGGGAATAATAAACCCAAGGGATTGATATTATAAATTTAAAGGAATAATAAAACTAAGGGATCAATACTAAGACCTCAAGGGATTATGAACCCAAGGAAATAATATTAAACCCATGAGACTAATATTATAAACCCAACATTGTTATACCCAAATATAATCACTACAAACACTAAAATAAACATTTTTTATCTTGATGGTGAGACACTCGTTGTCACAATGCGACATTCAAACATGGTTGACCATGATTGATATTCTAAATGCAAAGCAATAATAAAACAAAGGGATTAATACTAAAACCCCAAGGGATTATGAACCAAAGGGAATAATATTAAACCCATGGGACTAATATTCTAAATCCAACATTGGTAAACCCACATATAAATACTACAAACACTTTTGATGGTGAGACAATCCTTGCTAGAATGCAACATTCAAACATAGTTGACCATGTTTTGCTACAATTGATATTATAAACCTAAGGGAATAAAAAACCCAAAGGATTGATATTATAAACTGAAATGAATAATAAAACCAAGGGATTAATATTTAATGTTATTAAAGTTGATGGTAAAATTAATTATTAATATTAATTAATGTAATATCAAAACTATAAATATTAAAAAATAATAATAGATAAGATTGTAAATTAAGAAATTTAATATTATTTTCTTTTTCTCTGCAAATACTAATTCTATTAACTGTAAAACAAAATAAAAATACAAGAGGTCGAGGCCTTGAGAATCATCCTCCGAGGACACTCAAAGCAGCAAAAACTATCCCTTGTGAGGGAAGAACCAGATACAAAAGCATGAGAACAGATATTGCCACGAGGAAACATGGAGAGGATGAGAGAACCATCTGTTGAGATCATAGGAACAGAGCATAAGACCATTACATTGTTCAAAATTCTAGAGACCATTACAAAACTCAAAAAACCAGACGAAATTGACTTTACTAAGCCACGTAGAGAGAATTGAGTCCACATATCTGAAGATATCAGACCCGAGCCGCGTCCAGAACCGCTTGAGCAAGATAATTGTAATCATTCAAAAAGCCAAAAAGGAGAAGGCCTAGATGGCCTTAGAATGCGTCGTCTTCATGCTGAGGTGTCTTCACCACCAGATAGAGGTTATCCTTCCATGCATCCCCATGCCCAACATCTTCATCAATCAGGTGCGTGTTACTGTCCATCTCCTCCCGAATTCTCGAGACAGCAGTATCTGGAGGCCGAGAGGCACTGGGAGCCTCCCTCCTTTCAGGTCTCTCCCCCTGATCTTTCTCTAGACTTTCCCCTACTTTGTCATGTTTATTGCTCTAACTACTAATTCCTTAGCCAGCTTCTAGAGAGGGCTCAGACATTAGGCGCACGCGAATTGGGGGCAAAGCTTCTTCTTCAAAGAAGAGAATGGTGATGTTGGCAGTAATAATAGGTCTATTCAAATTGCTATGGAAAGTGAAACGATTTATTTGGAATCCATGATAAGGAATTGGATTGTGAACAGGATCCACAGAGCTAGTAGTCAGTTGTTTTCCATGCCCTCCCCTACTTCCCCTAGAGCGACCCCTCTTGTTGTGGCGCACCATGGTGAGGCAGTTCCATAGAGGTCGAGAGCGGAGGGAAGGAAAACGATCTAAGAAACCAAAATCAGAGACCAAAGACAGGTTACAAAGCACATGAAACCAATTAAGACACAGGCGGTCAGACTGTAATTGCAGGTAGAGCAACGTAAGGAAAGCGGCAGGGGAAATCGAAAGCTTACCCAAGCTTCCAGAGACCAGACCGCAAACTAAATGCCACACCTTCCCAAGCCAGAGATGAACCAGAAACGAAATACACAGAGGAAACTCACCTTTGTTTGCGAGGAACTGCCAGCCTTCAAGACACACATCCAACTTTAACCAGAGACTCAGAGGCAGGGCACTAATAATGGTAATGAAATCCCTGGACGCCATGGATTAAATAACAAGCACCATACCTTGATCCGAACAAGCAGTAAATGCACAGAGCGTACCAAATCTTCTGCTTTACGCATGATCCTTCAGAACCCAAGCGAACTACCGGAACATCACTCCAATCAACCAACTTGGTCCCTAGATAATTGCGCAGGTCTACAACTGGTAGTACCTCACTCCTCCACTTGTCCTTTGCATCATGATTACACATTCATTGCACCCGCATTCGGGTAAAATTTAATATTATTTTTAATATTAAATGTTGATGATATTATTTATAATAATAATGTTAATGTCATTAATAATTTTAATATTATTAATTAAATGTTATGAATATTAATATTGGAGAACTATAATTGAATGCATAATTTATTCTTCTAATTATATTCATCATCTATTTCAATTTATTCCTTTAATCTCCCTGGATGCGGGTGGGCATTGACGTGACGGAGGTTACGATCCAGCAGACGAGCGCGTGGCAAGCCCACTGGTTTGCCGGCGGAAGGCAGGTACTGACCTCTGGAACAATTAAGTCAATGGGCAGTCACCCTACGTGACATTTATATCGGTGGGGAGGCCGAGACACCAAGAGTTTCAACATGAAACCTCAGGCCCCTGTGACCCCGTCCTCAGTTGAGAATTCAAACACTTTGATTTGGAATTGTGGTGCTCTGCCGGTCTCCATGTCAAGATAGCTCTTGCCTGTAGGTTCTCGTTGTTCGCCGGAAGCTGAAGTGCACAACCTTCGCACCACAGTTGGAAAGTGTTGCCCGCTGGCCTCTTACATTAGTTTCATCCCTGGATATCATCACTCGCACAGCCCGTTCTGTGCTTAGCTCCTTCCTACTCTATTCGGCTTTCGCCCCCACCTTCCTCTGTTGGGACCCTCTCTCATTTCCGCCAGCTCTCATGACTTCTGTGCTGCAATGCCAAAGCTGAGGCACCACATGAGATGCCGCATGGGAGGGTCAAGGCCTAATTCCCTCCCCTTCCCCTTCCTCTTGCTCGTCCCCCTCTCGTAATCCCAGTGAATGTGCAACCCGTTATATTCGTGGAAGTGGGCAAGCTCGTCGCCTCCCTCCCTACCCACAGAATGTTACCCTCTCCTCTAACCATTACATTGATCCTCGGCCTGCTTTCGTTGCCTCTCCCCCGTCTTATGCGCCCCTATCAACCCACATGCCTCCCCTTCTGTTCCGCCTCTTCCTTTGCTTGAAGATAATAATCCCTCTTGCTTGGCCGATGACAGCAGCTCTGGCCCGCTCCAGAACACTGGGACGACTGCAGGCAAGCATGAAGCGGTGGATGACGCTCCTCAAAGGATTCTCGATCCAGATCTTGATGAAAGCAGCTCTGGCGAGCTCCAGAACACCAGGGCGACTACAGGTGAGCGTGTAGTGGTGGATGATGCTTCTCAAACGGTTCCTGATCCAGATCCTGATGACAAGAAAGGATGGTGGTGCAAAATTGAAGAGGAATTTCCCTCGGTTGAGTATGGACTCTAGCGCCTCTGCTTTTTCTCGCCATCATGTCTAGTATTTTGGGCATTTTGCTGGTTTTGTCGCCTATGTATCTTAATCTATGTACGAGTCGGTTTCCCCTGGTGGGCAGCTCAGTCTTTTGGCTTACAGTTGTCAACTCAAGGCTGGTTTCCTCTTGCGAGGCAGCGTTCAAACACTTCTCGGGCTAGTTTCCCCTTGCGGGCAGCTCAATTTTTGATATCTTGCTGACTGTATGGCAGCACTTTGATGCCTAGAACTCTCTGTACCATATGTTACATTAACAGATTTAAGCTTACTTAGAAAAAAAAAATATTCTTTTAATCTATTCCATATTTTGATTTTTTTTTAGAATTGCATTTCAAAAATTATTATTTAACAAATATATTTCAAATCTTACTCATTCACTAGTATTCATATCTATAATTTTTCAAATTAAATTTAATCTACTTTACATTTTAAGAATTTAATGTTCAACAAAGATAAATTTTAGAATTGTATTTCAATATTTAATATTTTTCATAAATAGATACTTATCATTTATTAATCGATGTTTTGTTGTTGTTTTCCACTTGACATTTTAAAATATCTATGTTTAATAAAAATAAGTTTTACAATTACATTTCAAAATTTGTTGTTTCACAATGAACATGGATAATTTGATACATATCCATTTTTTTCTGATTAATTTTAATATGCACTTCATATTTTAACATTTTATCTTTAATAAAGACAAAATTAATATAACATTTCAAAATTTTATGTGTTATAATTGCAACTAGGAATCCACATATTTATGATGTGTTGCTATTTTCCAATTTACATCAAAATTTTTAATGTTTTTCTACTCTTTCAAAACCATGTATATTTATAATGATGTATTGTTCTTTCCCACTTTACATTCTAAAATTTATGTTTAGTGAAACTATAAATTTTTAAAAGTAAGCTTTAAAATTACTATTTCACAAATATGGACATGTATAATTTAATAGATACACAAGACCTTTAATTAATTTTATACTCTATGGCCTGATATGATAATTTTATCATAAAGATACATTTTCAACATTTATAATTTCATAAATATGGGGATAAACAATTTTGTATTAATATTTTAATATTAGTTTTTCCCCTATTAAATTTATATATGTGTGTGTTTTTAATAAATATGATTTTTTTAATAACATTTCAAGGTTTATTGGACATCTATAATTGAATGTATAATTTATTCTTCTAATTATATTCATCATCTATTCCAATTTATTTTTTTAATCTATTTCATATTTTGATTTTCTTTTTTTTGAATTGCATTTCAAATATTATTATTTAACAAATATTTCAAAGTTCACTAGTTCACCAATATTGATGTCTATAATTTTTCAAATTAAATTTAATCTGCTTTACATTTTAAGAATTTAATGTTCAACAAAGATCAATTTTAGAATTATATTTAAATCATTATTATTTTTCAAAAATAAATACTTATCATTTATTAATTGATGCCTTGTTGTTATTTTCCACTTGACATTTTAAAATGTCTATATCTAATGAAAATAAACTTTATAATTACATTTCAAAATTTGTTACCTCACAAAGAATATGGATAATTTGATGCACATCCATTTTTTTTTATAATTAATTTTAGGATGCACTTCATATTTCAAAACTAAATTGATGTTTTATTTTTATTTTCCACTTGACATTTTAAAATTTCTATGTTTAATAAAAATATTACATTTCAAAATTTGTTGTTTCACAATGAACACGGATAATTAAAGATTAATTTTAAAATAGTTAGAAAGGATCAACCTTTCTATATTTATTTTTTATATTTTTTTTAATAAATTAAAAATGGTGATAAAAATATATTATAGAAGGTACCTAAAATTAAAAAATTTTTTAAAAAAATAACAACAAACATAGTTTTATAAGATAAATGAAAATAAAATTATATATATAGATATATATGTACATATATTTATTTTTATTAAATTATTATCTAAATAAGATCGCTTATTCTTTTATTTACCATAAATTAAATTACACTTTTGTTTTTACTGGAGTGTATTTTGAAGTTGATAAAATTATAGTAATATTTTTAATTTTTATTGTAATGTTATTTTACATAAAATGACTTGTACCATTCCAATTAAAATAACTTATTATTTTGTTTATATATATATATATATTAATATATTATAATATATTCCATTCTAAAGGGTTTTGGATACACAGTTATCTCAAATGTGGGTGTTTTGTTGATGTGAAGTCAATTTCCCGTGATATATTAGACATATTGAAAATGTAATCGGCAAAACTTAAACTTACTCTATATATATATAATCCAATATATTTTGAATAAAATAATTTACATTATTTTGATTCAAAAAACATATATATATTCCTAATTTTTATTTTCTTATGTATGTTATTAATATTAATATTACTTAGTTTTATGTAAATATGTTTTGTATTATTTTTTAAAACAATTTTAACTTTATTTTACAGTAATTATTTTTAAAATTGATCTAATTTTGTATTTTAAGAGTTTCAGTTTGATAGAAATTATATATATTATTATTTTGATCTTTAAACATTAATTTACATAAAAAAGATATGGAACGAAGCAATAACATAGTGCTCCAATAGTACCTCGCCTATCTGAAATCGCTATTGGCAATTCCAACACTCCACCGCTAGGCTCTTTCCGTTTCGATCTGGCGATGCGATAACTTTCGTCGACCCCGTAATCTTTCCACTTTTCTCTATAATGGTTCTGGATGTTGGAGTTCGGACTTAGGTGGTTCCAAAGGTCACTTCCACTCCACTTGTGGTTCTTGGGATGCGATAATGGTTCGGATCCAATACAGGTATGAACTAGATTCAATAATATTTCAAGTCCAGAACTACGTCCATATGAAGTCATATGTTTAATTTCCCATTTTAATATTAAATTATATTTTTTTGGTGTTGTAAAATTGACAATATACTTTTTAATTTTAAATATTTATTTACTAGATGGTCATCAATCCAAAGAATGTAGTTGCAAGTCAATGTAATTCATATGTCATATACAAAACAACGTGCAACATTTACATTTAATGGAGGTTTAAAATATGCACGCGATTTGTTTTTCATGGACATTTAATAGAAACCTGCATATTAAATTTATTTTAATTTTTTACATATATGTGATCAGGGAATCTAGGAAGTGTTTACATGGCAATATCACATCTGATCTTGTGTTTTTCTTCAATAGTAATTCAACATTTACAACTCCTAATTTAGTTTTATTATTGAAATTAAGATTAATTTCCATTTATGATGGTTAAATATTTTAATTATAATTTGCTTGCATTGGGTATTGTTTTCCTTCAATGTCACAATTATATAAAAATAAACCAAACAAAATGATGTTAACAATTTTGTATTTTTTTTAATTAGTTTATACCAAATGACAATTTGGTAAAAATAAAACAAATTTTGTTTTCCATAAATATATTTTGGATATTCTGAAAATATTAATTATATTTTATTATAAATTTAATAAATTTATAACCTTCATAGTGGAATCTTTTTGGAAAGCTTTCATCACATCATTATGGCATGGCAAGAACCACAAGTGGAGTGGAAGGGACCTTTGGAACCGCTGAAGTCCGAACTTTGACAGCCTGGACCTGAACCATTATAGAGAAGAGTGGAAAGGTTATAAGGTCAGAGATATTTATAGCATTGCCAGATCGGAAAGGAAAGAGCTTAGCATTGGAGTGTTGAAATCGCCCATAGCTATTTCCGATAGTCCACATACTATTGCATGGGGGTTATTGGAACAATATGTTATTGCTCCATTCCATGTGAAATTGCCAACATCGATTGCCGATAATGAAATTGGAATAATTAAATGGTAGGGATTATTCTGGCAGCTAATGTACTTTAGTTGTTCTAATTAATCTCATGCTTTTAATTTTTATAAAAAATAAACAAAAAGGGAACAATTTGTTACATTACACTTTAATGATAATAAAATAAAAAGAAACAATTTGTGGCATTACAATATAATGATAATAAAATAATAAGAAACAAATGTTATATGCCATTCAACACCAACGCCATCGGTGGAAATGGATTCATATCACAGTGTACAAATTAATTATATTTTAGAGAAAGCTAAGCCCACTTATAAATATAAATATGAATATGGGTGGGAAATCCAAAAGATAATTTAAGGGAATAATAAATTTGAAGATCTATAATTGAATGCATTAATTTATTCTTTCTAATTATATTCATCATTTTTTCAAATTTTTTTTTTATCTATTTCATATTTTCGATTTTTTCTAAGAATTGCCTCAAATTATATTTAACAAATTATATTCCAAAGCTTACTCATTTACTAGGTATTGATTAATATATAATTTTTCAAATTAAATTTAATCTACTTTACATTTTAAGAATTTAATGTTCAACAAAGATATATTTTAGAGTTATATTTCAATATTTAATATTTTTCAAAAATAGATACTTATCATTTATTAATTGATGTTCTCTTGTTATTTTTCACTTGACATTTTAAAATTTCTATGTTTAATAAAAATAAGTTTTACAATTACATTTCAAAATTTGTTGTTTCACAATGAATATGGATAATTTTATACATATCCATTTTTTTTTTATGATCAATTTTAATATACACTTCATATTCTAACATTTCTATCTTTAATAAAGACAAAATTAACATAATATTTCAAAATTTTATGTGTTATAATTACAACTTTCAATCCTTATATTTATGATGTGTTGCTATTTCCAATTTACATCAAATTTTAGTGTTTTCTACTCTTTCAAACCAATATATTTATAATGTTGTATTGTTCTTTCCCACTTTACATTCTAAAATTTATGTTTAGTGAAACTATAAATTTTACTTTATATTAGAAATATAAAGTTTGTAATATTTAAAATATTATTATTAAAATAAAAAACATAAAAAAATACTAATTTCTTTCTTTTTATAATCATAAAAATACTAATTATATTAAAAAAATTAATTCTAATTCTAATTTAAATTTTATATTTAATTTATCATACAAATGCAAATATCAATATTTACAAGAGAATTCAATTATGAAATTAATGATGAAATTGTAATGAAATTGTAAGTTTTTATTACTGAAGTTGTATTTGTATCACTCTCAAAAGTTTTAATTGCATCTTGCATATGTAATATAATTGGATCTTCCATGTTTCTAGGTAGTTATATTTGGATTCTAGTGTTTTTGCATTTGTTTTCCTCGCCACCATATTTACATTTCCACAGTCTATTTATTTATTTTCTTTTTCTTTTTCTTTCTGACAATCATATTTACATTTCTAGCAGCTTTGGATTTTTCATGGCAAGCATATTTGCATTTCCAGCAATTTGAGATTTTTCATATTTGCGTTTATAGCATTTCCAACATTTCTGATGTTTTTCTCGGAAGTCATCTTTGCATTTACTGCATTTTTTTTCCAACCATATTTACATTTTTGGATTTTTGGATTTTTGGAAACAACCATCACTAAAAGCATGTTATGAATTTCTGGAAATTTTTGACAACCATAGTTATGTTTTCAGTTCAATCATAGATTTTGGTTTTTCTTTTTTCTAATAATCACTAATATCATGCTCTGAAATTGTTAATAAAATAGAGAATTTGCATTAATGAAATTGTAATTTTAAATGTTTAAATATATTCGACAGCCATAGAAGAACTTTTACTACTATTTAAATATGTTTTTTCAGTTTTTTTATTATATTTAAAGAAAAAAGATAAAAATTAAATGATCACTACTTCATAAAAATAAAAATAATTTTGTGGGGTAAGTTTATCTTTTTTAATTATTCTTAGGAACTTACATTTAGAGAAAAAGTTAATAAAAAATAAAAAAATATCGAGATTAAAAGAAAACTTATCATAATTTTGTGCCTTTTTTCTTAATAAGATTACAAGAAAATTTATAGTATTTTCATCGGCATCAGATTCGAATAATCCCTACTTCGTGGCTTGCTGCCAGAATAATCCCAACCATTGAATTATTCCAATTTAATTATCGACAATAGCTGTTGGTAATTTCACATGGAACGAAGCAATAACATAGTGCTCCAATAACCCGATGAACTATCGGAAATCTTCATTCCAATCTGGGGATGTGATAACAATCGCGGACCCGATAACCTTTCCACTCTTCTTTATAATTGTTAGGGTCCGGGCTGTTGGTGTTCGGACTTCGGCCGTTCCAAAGATCCCTTCCACTCCACTTGTGGTTCTTGCGATGGGATAATATAATATACACTTCATATTTTAACATTTCTATCTTTAATAAAGACAAAATTAATATAATAATTCAAAATATATGTGTTATAATTACAACTTGAAATCTATATATTTATGATGTGTTTTTATTTTCCAATTTACAACAAATTTTTTAATGTTTTTTCACTCTTTTAAAACCATTTATAATGTTGTATTGTTCTTTCTCACTTTACATTCTAAAATTTATGTTTAATAAAACTATAAATTTTTAAAAATAAACTTCAAAATTACTATTTTACAAATACGGACATATATAATTTAATAAATACACAATATCTTTAATAGTTCCACTATATATTTGAAATAGTCCTAGAAATCTCAACGCAAACATTGGAAATGATAGTTATTAGTGATATATGTTTTCATCAAAATAATTTGGATAAACATTTAATGGAGAACCCATTATGGTAATCATTCATCCCCACCATTATGATGCTTTTATGTTGCGTAAATATGTAACCAACCGATCTTTTCTTTTCAGTAAATATATACAACGAACTTGTCAGATCTTAAATATGTTACAGACAAATCTTTCTATCAGACAATATTACAAAATATTATAAATGCTTCGTCAGTTCTTCACTGAGTGAATGATAAAGTGGAAAATGGTTAGACACTGAGGTGCGGTTATCATAGGTTTAGGGTTTAATCTTTGGCAAGAATATATGTTTGAGAGTTGTTTTTAAAAATCATTAAATATTTAAGATTAACAAAAACTTTAATGAAAAAAAACTTTATATTTTCGAGGTGTTAAATGGAAAATTCGACTTCTTTATAATAAATAAAAAGGGAGGCTTTTTGTAAATTTCACTTATTTTTTGTTTTTAGATGGGAAGATATTGTAAATATAAATTAACGAATTATTGTTTTAATAGTATTTTATATTTATATTTGCTATTTAGGTATAGAGTTGGTTAAAGAATTGTAGTTGTTTGGTTAGAGTGCATATTTTTTGGATTTAAGCAAATAGGTTTTAAGCCTTCCACAAGAGTGAAATCTTACTTTCTTATCGAGTATTTTATGGACTACCAAGTGACATGGTTTTCCTTGAATAATGGTGGTGATGAGTCAATACATTGATGATAGATTTTCCCATTGTATTTAAGAAAATAAATTAATACTTATTATTTAAAATATGATTATTAATATGTTTTTCTTAATATTTATGAATATCTAATACAAAATATTATCCACACTTTTACATTTAGGTTATCATTATTATTATGAAAATTACTATTTCACAAACATGTATAATTTAATACATACACAAGATCTTTAATAGTTCCACTATATACGTACATCTGAAATAGTTCCAAAAATCTTAACGCAGGCACTAGAAATGATAGTTATTAGTGATATATGCTTTCATCAAAATAATTTGGATAAATCGTTAATGGAGGAACCCATTATGGTAATCATTCATGGAACGGAGTAATAACATAGTGCTCCAATAACCCCGATGCGATAGTATGTGGATTGTCGGAAATCGCTATCGGTGATTCAAACACTCCAATTCTAGGCTCCTTCTATTCTGTTCTGGTGATGCGATAACAATCGCCACCCGATAACCTTTCCACTCTTCTCTATAATGGTTTGGGTCCGCGCTGTCAGAGTTCGGACTTCGGCGGTTCAAAAGGTCCCTTCCACTCCACTTGTGGTTCTTGCGATGCGATAATGGTTCAAACTGATATGGGTATGAACCAGATTCAATAATATTTCAAGCCCAGAATTACGTCCAGATTAAGTCTTTTTCAAAGATTTCCTGTGTAAACAGAGGTTCCACTACGGATCATAGATTTTGTTTTTTCTTTTTTTTTTAATAATCACTAATATCATGTTCTGAAATTGTTAATAAAATAGAGAGTGTGCATTAATGAAATTGTAATTTTAAATGTTTAAATATATTCAACAGCTTGGAAGAACTTTTACTACTATTTAAATATGTTCTTTCAGGTTTTTTATTATATTTAAAGAAAAAGGATAAAAATTAAATGATCACTATTTCATAGAAATAAAAATAATTTTGTGGGGTAAGTTTATCTTTTTTAATTACTCTTAGGAACTTACATTTAGAGAAAAAATTAATAAAAAAAAAAAATATTGAGATTTAATAAAAGAAAAGATAATTTTGTCCAAGTAAGTTTATCTTTTTAATTATTCTTATGAACCTTCGCTCCTTCCATTTCTATCTGGCGATGCGATAATAATCAAGGACGCGATAACCTTTCCACTCTTCTCTATAATGGTTCAGGTGCAGGATATCTGAGTTTGGACTACAGTTCCAAAGGTCCCTTCCACTCCACTTGTGGGATAATAATCACGGACCCGATAACCTTTCCACTCTTCTCTATAATGGTTCAGGTGCAGGATACCTGAGTTTGGATTGCAGTTCCAAAGGTCCCTTCCACTCCACTTGTGGTTCTTGCGATGTGATAATGGTTCGGACCCGATACGAGTATGAATTCAATAATATTTCAAGTCCAGAACTATGTCAAGATTAAATCTTTTTCAAAGATTTCCTGTGTAAACAAAGGTTCCACTGCGGATCATAGATTTTGGTTTCTCTTTTTTTAATCACTAATATCTTGTTCTAAAATTGTTAATAAAATAGAGAGTTTGCATTAATGAAATTGTAATTTTAAATGTCTAAATATATTCAACAACATGGAAGAACTTTTACTATTATTTAAATATGTGTTTTCAGATTTTTTATTATATTTAAAGAAAAATGATAAAATTAAATGATCACTATTTCATAAAAATAAAAATAATTTTGTGGGGTAAGTTTATATTTTTTAATTATTCTTAGGAACTTACATTTAGAGAAAAAATTAATAAAAAAAAAAAATATTGAGATTTAATAAAAGAAAAGATAATTTTGTCCAAGTAAGTTTATCTTTTTAATTATTCTTATGAACCTTCATTCGTTCCGTTCTGATCTGGCGATGTGATAACAATCACAGACCCGATAACCTTTCCACTCTTCTCTATATTGGTTCAGGTATGGGCTGTTGGAGTTCGGACTTCGGCGGTTCCAAAGGTCCCTTCCACTCCACTTGTGGTTCTTGCGATGAAATAATGTTTCGAACCCGATACAGGTATGAACCAGATTCAATAATATTTCAAGTATAGAACTACGCCCAAATTAAGTCTTTTTCAAATATTTATTGTGTAAACAGGGGTTCCACTGTGGATCTTAACAATGCATGTAAGAGAACAGGCACCCGAATATAAAAGGGAAACAACCCAATAAGCCTAAGCTTAAGTGTTAATTGGAAACCAAAGATTCAATCACTATTAATAAAACGTAGAAAATAACAGAACTGGAACTGATACATGTATAAAAATACCAGTTGACAGGGACCATACAATCAAATGCACAGAGACATCACAGGGATTCGTCTTTGCTCTGCTCTCTACTCATTACATAATTAGCTTCTCTGCTTGCTTTCAAAAACCAGAAAGCGAAATACTCTGCTTGATTTTCCATTTTCTCACCGAACGAGTTTCTACGTGCAGAGCTGAGAATGGTCTTATCTGCTACGATGAAATAAGCTGAGCCAATATCCCTAGTCAAAATACACAACACAACAAGCAATTTATTCAAATAATTACAATGAATGAGACTAATGAGAGTGAGAATGAAGAGAATGCATTCTACAAATATGTAATGTATAAAATTTGATACATATATTCATAAGGAGAATCAAGAAACTACAACATAATAATAATAATGGAGGATTTGATAAAATTAAATCGCTGGCTTACTTGAGGAGATAGTAAGTGCCTGTGGAACATGGTTGAGGTTAGCCCGTGCCCAAGGAATAGCCCTCGCTCCTAGGATATACACATTATTAACGACTCGCGTCATACATTAACCCACCCATCTGCACATATTAACAACATGCGTTATAAATTAACCCACCCCAGTAGCGAATAACCTGGTTTCATACATTTTAGAATGCAAAGAGACATCAATTTCATTGTAATGCATGAAACATGTCCTTATTACTTGAATTTATGCCTACATACCTCATTGTCATGGTTATGGATGATTGTTGGGCATAAATGGTTCAACCATCATTGTAATGCATCAAAACGTGTCCTTATGCTTCAACCATTCATACGTTTCAGAATGTAAAGAGACCACTTTCAAAGTCACTATGAAAGATGGGTGTTCGACACTAATTTTTTTATTTCATTTTTTCTTAATCCTATATACATGGCTATCAATGAGAGGCACAATAAATTTTTAATCATGCTTTGTAAAAAATTAATTTAAGTATGGTCTAAGTATGTGTTCTAGACATGCAAGAAAGTTACTGTAGCGAATTTCATTCATTGATTTAGTGATGGCTACAAGAATATACTGGCATCTTTCAATTCAGGCCATCCGATCAAAAAGATTAATTAAGAAAATGATTAACTTGTTGATTCTAATAGGGATAATGCCTATCAGCGTAACAAGAAACTACAGCCCGTCCAATTTCTGTAACTTCTTACGAAATTTCAATCTGATGCTTAGAGAGACAGTTATGACGATTTTCCCACGGTGACCTGTTTGGAATGTAATTTGGGGGTCTACAAAACCCCTACCTTCCTCAGACTATATCTCCGAAAATATAGCGAGACAGAATCTGAAATTCAGAGCCGAGGTTTAGACCGATTTCTTCTCAAATGAGTTTTTGTTTTAGCCTATAAAACTTCGTAGCAAAAGAGTTATAGCGAATATCCCACGATGACCTATTTTAGCTTAAATGATGGAACTTCCAAAAACCCTAACTTCCTCAGATCATATCTCCGAAAATATAGAGAGACAAACTCTGAAATTTGAATTTGAATTTCAGCGCGATTTTGTATCAAATGGTTTTTTTTTTTTTTTTTGCTTCTGAAACGTCATAGAAAAATGTTATAGCGAAAATGCCACAATTACCTATTTGGAGCAGTGAAACCCTAGAATCCAAAGCTCTAATACCAAATGTTAGGAAGCCAGCTCACAAAAGGATAAAAAGATAGATCAACGCCCCAAAATTTAGTCTCTTCGAGGGGTCAATCTCCTTTATATTACACAAATGAACAATTCTTGGATGATTCAAATGACAAAACCTCCTTTCTATATATAGGAGTCTAAGGGGACACAATATAACCAAGTTGACCTAACAATAATAATATAAAGGCACAAAATTAACAATAGTGGGATTCTATGGAGCACAATAATAACAATATGGGGACAATAGGGGAAAAAAATAACAATAAGCGATATAATGGCAATAGTAATGGGGGAATCACTAGTATTATAGGGACCTAACAAGTTTTGTTTGATATGCATAGTTATATGCCACATAAATGCAATTATTTTCATTGTGTCAGTCCCTTTTAAGGATAGAACCATGTTCCTTAGGGTTTATTGCCAGATTTAAAACTTATTCTGGTTTACATCAAATTCTTCGCATGGTTTACAGTGTTTATGAAATTACTCATTGCTCTAGAAATTAGATGATGTATTATAAAATTATTTCATGAATCTCAAATGTATAGGGGTTTGCAATAATTTAATCTATAATTAGTTTAGGCAGGTAGTATTGTTTTCCTGGTTTGGTTCTGGTTCAAGACTATCCTCAAATGGTTGTCTTAGTTTGGCCTTTCCCATGGAATAACCTTATCGAGAACCCCCGATTAATGTTCCTTGTTCTTTGCTACTACAGTTGTGGACACTCCCTAAGTGTGATAGTCACTACTTAAGTTTAGTTACTACAAAATCTGTTACCCCACATTCATTCTGATAGTTATATGGTTTTTAGCTAGTGGTGCATCATTACATAGGTACTAACTCATGTAGTATTTTATTTTCACATTACATTCCTATTATTTTTCTTTGAAAGAAGTTCTATGTATATATTATCGCAAGAAGAAATACGATAGTTTCCACACTCGTGCTTACTTGATCTATTATTAGAGAGGCATAGTCATGCCTTAACTCACAGAGTCATAGTGTTTATGCACAGTTTGTAACTTCTAATCATAAAATGCATTTACATTTATACTTTCATTTTGTTTCACACAAATTATTAATATTTTGATCATAAGCACATTTATATTCTTGTAGCCATACCAATTCAATTTTATAAAGGGAAAACAATTCAGTAATATAATTATAGATAGAATTGTTGATACTTCAACTAGCATTCTAGTACGAATACTTATTTACTAAATAAAGCAGACTAGGAATTCACATGGTAACCACACCACCAAACCTTGAGAAAGATAGTTACATAATTTTCTCTCCCTCGAGCATCTTTGTACCATAAAAGTTCTTTATTAGTAACCCTATAGGGTTAGTTCTTAGGCAAGAAAACCCCACTAGGACCAACCTGGAACTTGCATTTCTCTTGACGCTTCCATTTGCTCTTTGTCCAATTGTAACACATCCATCTATCGACATTAATATATATATAATATATATATATATATATATATATATATATATAAACTAACTTAAACCACCCAAAAATTATATTTATATGTTAGACAAGGCATAATCAATTATTAACTATCATGTATGACTTATATAGAACCTTGCTAAATGCCATTACCAAATTTATTAAAATACAATGGTTTGGACTTTAGATGCTATGTATTATTTGTATGATGATCATTGCAGTGGGATTTGGTTGTACACGACATTGACTTTACAACATTTACATCCCTATGTTTTAAACAAATTGGTACATTGATGGCCTATGCACTAATTGTTTATAGGCCATAGCCTCGAATCCCGCTCAGGAAACACATGTGTATTTAATGCTTTGGGTGTCTGGGTCCTGGTGGCTACTAAAGGTGATCCATCTGTCCTTATCCAACCTAACCCTCAGGATCAGGCTCCTCCATCAACGATTCACCATGGCTCGCTGGATCGAACCGTCCTCAGGTTATTGATCCTTCATTTCTCGGCAATGTCGTTTCAATCTACCATTATTTCACTCTAGAATTCTCGAGGGGTTATGGCTCTGCTCTGTCCCATGGTGTTTGTCTTTGCGTGCAATTCGGGTCCATTGGTCTATTCCCACTGCATTCTGACATCTTAGAATACCCTGATGAACCCGAAATCGTTTCAATGCTCTGGAACTTGTTCTGCGGAGGCAGGGTTTGCCATATTCCCTCCGAAGGTAAGTTTTTAGGTCCTATTTTCCGCATAGTCGACTATTTTTTATCAGGGTTTACCGTGTTTATTACAGTTTCTATTCTATTTTGCATGCTTTAATACAAATTCTCTACATGGTGTAAGCTTTGGTTCCCAAGATGGAAGATTCATCTTGGCGCCGTGGCAAACCCTCCTTTTGACTTCATTGTCCGCAACTAGTTCTAGGTATTACGATTCTTTGCAATTCTTTCTAGGGTAGGGTTTTTATGGTCAGGCCATCAAGTCTAAAATAAAATGATGCAATTTTTAGATGGCTCTCTCAAGACCACTGGAGTCATGGCTCCTCTGATAGTTTGTTTTGTGTTTCTTTCCAGAAGTTTTGCTTGAGGCCCCTTTAAAAAAAAGAGGCCTACGGCTTCAGCCAAATGTTGAAGGTTTTTAGCAAGGAGTTTCAAGCCACCATTCCTAATATTATATTGACAGTTGGAACATTTAAAATGTATGGCTGGAGTTTTAATGAGATGAGGGTTTCGTAGTTTAATTGTTGAGTTTCGGTTGTTTTCACAGTTTTATTCAAACACAAAGTTTGCAATCTGAGAGTTATCCTTCCTCAATTTCATTAGAATGTTTGGTTTATGCTTTGTTCAATACAGAGTTATAATGCGGCTCAAAAATGTATAATTTGTTTTTCATTGAATTAGTCCTAGCTCGGTAAAATCTCAATTTATTTTGAATTAAAAGAAAATTCTTTAGTGGTTTATTTAGAAGCTTGATGTGCTACGATATTTGTTATCTCGTTAAGACCGTTATATTCTTTTTTATTGAAAATTTCCAGAAGTCGATGCTTCTATCTTGCATAATTTAATTTTTGAGTTCTGTTATACTCTTGATTGTCACCGTGGCTTTTCAAAATTAAATTGTATATTTGTCCATCAACTAGGGTTTTAATGCATGTAAATATTTATGGTATAGAATCGTGAACAGTTTAGTATCTGTTGATCTTTAAGTATACCTGTTTATTTTATCTATCATTGTTTGAAGTTCTTTCGGTTAATAGATGACTTTAAATGCTTTTCTTGAATTAGATAAGATACAATATAGGGAATTTTACCCTATCTGATATTGTAATAGTCTTGTTTATAGGAAATGATTATCTTTTCCAAATTTGCTAATCCTTCTAATTTCTATGCTAAATCTCCTGATATTCTTAATATAGTTTCTTTCAGTGAATGTAATAATGGTTTTTCCCTCAGTTTCCTATTATTATCTTGAAGAATTATTTCAAAATAAAATACGAAAAACTCTAGTGAAATACTTCAAGAAACAGGAAACATTGCCTATAATTCTTACATAGTAATTTACAAATATATCTCTAAAAATTTAGCTAATCCCCAACTAATTTTCTTAGATTCAGTGAATAACATACAAGCATTTCTTTACTTATATATTTACACTATCCAGGACTAAGTCTGGTATAAGATTTGCACTTTAATTTTCCTCCCTGCTGTGAGATTACCTACTCTAGTAAATCTTCCACCCCCCCCGGCCCCATGCTACTCCTAATTTTAGGAGTTCTCTATCTCCTCAGAGAATTTAATGTTTATTAGTTATCTGGTCTTAACTAGACATATCCATTATAGACTACCTGAACTTTCAGCACAATCCCCCTTTTCTCCTTCTAATCTCAGATCCCTATCCTCTTGATCATTTTAGTAAAAATACTCCAGGATTTAGTTTTGGAACAGATAATTATCTCCATAACTAATTACCTAGTAAAATAGTATTTACCCATAATTGCAAAATTTATTCTTCCATAACTAAATTCCAAAATAGTTTATAATTCAAACAAATAGTAACAGTCTGTTTGGTTGTAGTAAATAAAATAAATATTTACATTAATGGGGGATATTACTTCTGCCGCCCTAAAATGGAACATCGTCTCGATGTTCTCTTCCTGTAAATAGACCCAAAAAGTTTTCTCTCATGACCTGTTCATCTTCCCAGGTGGCCTCTTCCAGCTCATAGTGTTGCCACTGCACTTTAACCTAGGTGATAACTCGTTTCCGTAGCGTTACTTCTCTCTGATCTAGTATAACCAGAGGTTTGACCAAGAACTTACCTTCGAGTTCAACCTGAACATAATAACAAAAAGCATTAAGTCATTAACTATTTATCTAACACATTTGTAAAGAATATTTTTATATATACCTTACCTGTATATCTTGCCATTGGATTATGTGGTTAGCGTCATACACATATTTCTTAAGTAGAGAAACATGAAAGACATTGTGTATAAGAATATGACTAGGTAAGGCAAGTTGATAAGCCGCCAGTCTGATTCGAGCTAGGATTTGAAACAATCTATAATATTGGGGTTCTAGTTTAGCACACCTGGCCGATTGTAAGGTGATTTTCTTGGCTTGCACTTGAATGTAGACATGATCTCCTACTTGGAATTCTCGGAAACTCCTCTTTTGATTGCAAATTTCTTCTATCGGTCTTGAGCAGCCTTTAAATTAATCCATACCTTTTTCACCATTTCCTCCATTTCTTCCAACATGTCTAGCCCTAATAACATCTTGTCCTCTGGCCGACTCTAACTTAAAGGTGTCTTGCACTTGCATTCATATAAAAACTCAAAGGGATTCATCTGAAGGGATGCATGGTACCCGTTGTTATATGGAAACTCCACCAGGTGTAAATAATCTTCCCATTTTGTGGGTTGTTGCATTACATACGTTCGCAGCATGTCTTCAACAACTTGACTCATTCTTTCAGTATGCATGTCCATTTGCGGATGGTAAGATATACGAAAGTGCAGTTGTGTGCCCAATCCTTCAAAGTGGGATTTCCAAAAGGCTTATGTAAATTTTACATCTCAGTTGGAAATAATCATCTTACGGATTCCATGCAATTTAAAAATGTTCTGCATAAAAATATTAGCAATTTGGACTGCTCTATAAGTTGATTGAACATGTATGAAATGAGCAGATTTGCTCAATTTGTCCACAACCACCACGATGGAGTCATTTTGCTTCCTCAGTTTAGGTAGCCTGGTAATAAAGTCAATAGATATGGTTCCCCATTTCCATTCTGGGATAGGTAGAGGATGATGTAACCCTACTAGATGTTGGTGCTCAGCCTTCACTTGCTGGCATTCCAAGCATTTGGCTAAATATTCTGCTACTTCCTTCTCCATACCAGGCCAGAAAAATTCCTTCCGTAAGGCAGAAATCATTTTATGATACCCAGGATGGCCTCCATAACGGATCTTATGGTATTCATCAAGAATGAGATTTTTAAGATGTTGATGGTTAGGCACATATATCCTTTTCCTAAAAATAAACAAATTTTATGCATTTATTTCATAACCCAATTATTGTTCATGGTTGTTAGGAATTTTTGCATGTTGCCATAAATGTTTATATGTTGAATCCTGCATGGTTGATTCTTGAATCTGCTTAAAAAAGGTAGTTCGTGATTCACTAAAATAAATTCCATATAAACAATTTACCTTCTGGCATAAAGCATCTGCCACCCGGTTTCCTTTCCTTTTAAATGTTTAATTTCACAATCAAATTCACTCAGGAAATCTACCCAATGAGCTTCCTTGGCATTTAAAGTTGGTTGTTTGAAATAATTCATCAGACTGTGGTGGTCAGTCGTCAACAAAAATTTATTACCTAATAGGTAATTCTGCCACCTTTTTAAGGCATGAATGACCACAGTTAGCTCCAAGTTGTATGCTGAGTAATTTTGTTCATACTCTTTAAGCTTCCTAGATTCATAGGCAACCACTCTTCCCTCTTGCATTAATACGCCACCCACTCCTTCCTTACTGGCATCTGTACAAACCATATATTCTTTGTTGGGATCAACAATACTCAGAATAGGTTCTGTGGTAAGAATTTTCTTGAGCTGATCAAAGCTCCTTTGACAGTCGAGGGTCCATTTTAAAACCTTGCTTTTCTTTTGTAGAGAGGTGATAGGATACGCTACACAAGAGAAACCCTCCACAAATCTCCAATAGGAACTTGCTAAGCCCATAAATGATCTTATGTTAGCTATATCCTTTGGTATTAGCCATTCCATAATGGTTCTTATCTTTTTTGGATCTATGAAAATTTCGTCCTTGGTGATGAAATGTCCCAAGTATTGGATTTTCTCCTTAAAGAAATCACATTTACTGTACTTGGTGTATATTTGGTGTTCTCATAGGACTTGCAAAACAATATGAAGATGTTCCTTATGTTCTTCCACATTCCAAGAATAGATTAGTATGTCATCAATAAAGCTTAGTACAAATTTATCTAGGAACTAATGAAATATGTTGTTCATGAGACACATGAAAGTTGTTGTGGTGTTAGTTAGTCCAAATGGTAAGACCACAAACTCATAATGTCCACAACGTGTCTTGAAAGAAGTTTTTTTAATATCTCCCTCTTTTATTCTGATCTGATGATACCTAGAGCAGAGATCAATCTTTGAGAATATGGTTGCACCTTTCACCTGGTCAAAGAGCTCATCTATCTGGGGAAGGGGGTATTTGTTTTTAATGGTCATCTTGTTTAGTTGGTGGTAATCCATGCACATTCGCATGGTTCCATCCTTCTTTTTAACAAATAAGACTGGAGCTCCCCATGGAGACACACTAGGATAAATATACTTCTTATCAAGCAACTCTTTGAGTTGCATATTTAATTTTATTAGCTCGGGTATACCCATTCAGTACGGTGCTCGGGAAACTGGAGCAACTCCCAAAATCAGCTAAATAGTAAAATCTATGTCTCTTTTAGGCGATAGGCCTGGTATTTCTTCAGCACATCTAGAAAATTTTGTATCATAGGTATGTTCTCTAGTGATACCGGCTTATCTTTAGAGTTAGCATACCCTACTTGTATAGCATAAGCTTGAAAACCTTTTATGATGCATTTGGCTAATTGAGAAGCTGTTATTGGCCTTAATTGTAGAGGTTTCTAAACACCTTGAATTTCTTGTCTCTCTCCTACTTCATCTCAGTAGCTAATTTCTTTTGTTTTACAATTTATTAAGGACCAATGCTTTTCTAACCAGTACATACCTATCAGAATATCATATGACGCTAGGGGTAACACATTTAAATCAGCTATGATAGGTTGACCATCTAGTTTTTGGGGCAGTTGTTTACTTTAGACAAAACTCTTCTTTTTGCCCCTTTGGCTAGCTGTACTAACCATGGGTTTTTAAATTTAACAACTTGTAATTTACATCATTCCACTACCCTAGGACTAATGTAGCTTAATGCAGCCCCGAGATCTATTGAAATAGAGCAAGTCTGTTAAAATAGTACCTTCAAATTCAACCATAGTTGACTGAAACTCCGCCTGATGATCTTTGAGAGTTGCGTTGATCTTAGGGATGCTTCTTGCCACTTCTCCCATAGTGGATGCCTCCTGAATTTGCGAGATTTGATCTGATCCCCTATGTGAGGCTAGTTTTTGACATAATGCAGGCCTCCGCATCCCCAACACTATACACGTGGTCTATTAATTAATTCTATTTCATTTATGCTAATTTTTTCATTTGTCCTAGCTTCACCTGGTACCTTAAATATGGGCTTATTCACATTCTGATTACCTTGCCCTTTATATACTCCCTTGTTGTTGGTGCTCTTATTTCCCTTATGGTTGGGAATAAATTTATTTCCCTTCTTGTATGCCCACCTTTTACTAGTATCTCCCTTTGGTTTATTTTGCTCATAACAAATTCATGCTTTCCAAATGACTTCATCCATGGTTTTCGGATTATCAAATTCCAATCATTCTTTCATGAACAATGGAATATCGCTGAAAAACCGTTGTGCCTTAGCTTTTTCTTCACGAAGATAAGGAACGTATCGCAATAATGATGTAAATTTTGTTATAAATTCATCCATGGTCATTTGGCCCAGGTGGAGGTCATGGAACTCTTTTTCTTTTTCATCATAAAACCTCGGTCCAATATTTCTTATTAAAGAATTTCTAGAATTTCTCCCAAGTTATGTCTCATTTGTTGACCCCATGGACTTCCTCCCACCACAATGTAGCGTTCCCTTGAAGCTGGAAAATGGCCAGACTGGCCTTCAAATTGTATTCATACTCGTATAGCTAGAAATACGTGTTCATATTAATTAACTATGCTTCCGAAGCCTCTTATTGCTTTCCATCAAAGAGAGGAGCCTTGATTTTACGAAACTCCCCTTGGAGTTCAATCTTTTGTTTCTTCTGCATCTTGTGATAAGACACATTTCCTGATTCTTCCTCTTGGTTTTCTTCTCCTCCTCCTGTTTCCATATTTTCAGTTCGGAACTCTTGTCCCCCAGTCATGTGGTCATGCTCTAGATTGGGGGCTAGTGGCCAATGATTCTATCTATTGGCAACATGCAAAAATTCCTAACAACCATGAACAATAATTGGGTTATGAAATAAATGCATAAAATTTTTTGATTTTTAGGAAAAGGATATATGTGCCTAACCATCAACATCTTAAAAATCTCATTCTTGATGAATACCATAAGATCGGTTATCCAGTTTATCCCGGGTATCATAAAATGATTTCTGCCTTGCGGAAGGAATTTTTCTGGCCTGGTATGGAGAAGGAAGTAGCAGAATATTTAGCCAAATGCTTGGAATGCCATCAAGTGAAGGCTAAGCACCAACATCTAGCAGGGTTACATCATCCTCTACCTATCCTAGAATGGAAATGGGGAACCATATCTATTGACTTTATTATTAGGCTGCCTAAATTGAGGAAGCAAAATGACTCCATCGTGGTGGTTGTGGACAAATTGAGCAAATCTGCTCTATAAGTTGATTGAACAGGTATGAAATGAGCAAATTTGCTCAATTTGTCCACAACCACCACGTGGTAATAAAGTCAATAGATATGGTTCCCCATTTCCATTCTGGGATAGGTAGAGGATGATGTAACCCTGCTAGATGTTGGTGCTCAGCCTTCACTTGCTGGCATTCCAAACATTTGGCTAAATATTCTGCTACTTCCTTCTCCATACCAGGCCAGAAAAATTCCTTCCGCAAGGCAGAAATCATTTTATGATACCCGGGATGGCCTGCATAACCGATCTTATGGTATTCATCAAGAATGAGATTTTTAAGATGTTGATGGTTAGGCACATATATCCTTTTCCTAAAAATCAACAAATTTTATGCATTTATTTCATAACCCAATTATTGTTCATGGTTGTTAGGAATTTTTGCATGTTGCCATAAATGTTTATATGTTGAATCCTGCATGGTTGATTCTTGAATCTGCTTAAAAAAGGTAGTTCGTGATTCACTAAAATAAATTCCATATAAACAATTTACCTTATGGCATAAAGCATCTGCCACCCGGTTTTCCTTTCCTTTTAAATGTTTAATTTCACAATCGAATTCACTCAGGAAATCTACCCAATGAGGTTCCTTGGCATTTAAAGTTGGTTGTTTGAAATAATTCATCAAACTGTGGTGGTCAGTCATCAACAAAAATTTCTTACCTAATAGGTAATTCTACCACCTTTTTAAGGCATGAATGACCACAGTTAGCTCCAAGTCGTATGCTGAGTAATTTTGTTCATACTCTTTAAGCTTCCTAGATTCATAGGCAACCAGTCTGCCCTCTTGCATTAATACGCCACCCACTCCTTCCTTACTAGCATCTGTACAAACCACATATTCTTTGTTGGGATCAACAATACTCAGAATAGGTTCTGTGGTAAGAATTTTCTTGAGCTAATCAAAGCTCCTTTGACAGTCGAGGGTCCATTTTAAAACCTTGCTTTTCTTTTGTAGAGGGGTGATAGGATACGCTACACAGGAGAAACCCTCCACAAATCTCCAATAGTAACTTGCTAAGCCCATAAATGATCTTATGTTAGCTATATCCTTTGGTATTGGCCATTCCATAATGGTTCTTATCTTTTTTGGATCTATGAAAATTTCGTCCTTGGTGATGAAATGTCCCAAGTATTGGATTTTCTCCTTAAAGAAATCACATTTACTGTACTTGGTGTATATTTGGTGTTCTCATAGGACTTGCAAAACAATACAGAGATGTTCCTTATGTTCTTCCACATTCCAAGAATAGATTAGTATGTCATCAATAAAGCTTAGTAAAAAATTATCTAGGAACTAACGAAATATGTTGTTCATGAGACACATGAAAGTTGTTGTGGTGTTAGTTAGTCCAAATGGTAAGACCACAAACTCATAATGTCCATAACGTGTCCTGAAAGAAGTTTTTTTAATATCTCCCTCTTTTATTCTGATCTGATGATACCTAGAGCAGAGATCAATCTTTGAGAATATGGTTGCACCTTTCACCTGGTCAAAGAGCTCATCTATCTGGGGAAGGAGGTATTTGTTTTTAATGGTCATCTTGTTTAGTTGGTGGTAATCCATGCACATTCGCATGGTTCCATCCTTCTTTTTAACAAATAAGACTGGAGCTCCCGATGGAGACACACTAGGAAAAATATACTTCTTATCAAGAAACTCTTTGAGTTGCATATTTAATTTTATTAGCTCGGGTATACCCATTCAGTACGGTGCTCGGGAAACTGGAGCAGCTCCCAAAATCAGCTAAATAGTAAAATCTATGTCTCTTTTAGGCGATAGGCCTGGTATTTCTTCAGCACATCTAGAAAATTTTGTATCATAGGTATGTTCTCTAGTGATATCGGTTTATCTTTAGAGTTAGCATACCCTACTTGTATAGCATAAGCTTGAAAACCTTTTATGATGCATTTGGCTAATTGAGAAGCTGTTATTGGCCTTAATTGTAGAGGTTTCTAAACACCTTGAATTTCTTGTCTCTCTCCTACTTCATCTCAGTAGCTAATTGCTTTTGTTTTACAATTTATTAAGGACCAATGCTTTTCTAACCAGTACATACCTATCAGAATATCATATGACCCTAGGGGTAACACATTTAAATCATCTATGATAGGTTGACCATCTAGTTTTTGGGGCAGTTGTTTAATTTAGACAAAACTCTTCTTTTTGCCCCTCTGGCTAGCTGTACTAACCATGGGTTTTTAAATTTAACAACTTGTAATTTACATCATTCCACTACCCTAGGACTAATGTAGCTTAATGCAGCCCCGAGATCTATTGAAATAGAGCAAGTCTGTTAAAATAGTACCTTCAAATTCAACCATAGTTGACTGAAACTCCGCCTAATGATCTTTGAGAGTTGTGTTGATCTTAGAGATGCTTCTTGCCACTTCTCCCACAGTGGATGCCTCCTGAATTTGCGAGTTTTGATGTGATCCCCTATGTGAGGGTAGTTTTTGACATAATACAGGCCTCCGCATCCCCAACACTATACATGTGGTCTATTAATTAATTCTATTTCATTTATGCTAATTTTTTCATTTGTCCTAGCTTCACCTGGTACCTTAAATCTGGGCTTATTCACATTCTGATTACCTTTCCCTTTATATACTCCCTTGTTGTTGGTGCTCTTATTTCCCTTATGGTTGGGAATAAATTTATTTCCCTTCTTGTATGCCCACCTTTTACTAGTATCTCCCTTTGGTTTATTTTGCTCATAACAAATTCATGCTTTCCAAATGACTTCATCCATGGTTTTCAGATTATCAAATTCCAATCATTCTTTCATGAACAATGGAATATCACTGAGAAACCGTTGTGCCTTAGCTTTTTCTTCACGAATATAAGGAACGTATCGCAATACTGATGTAAATTTTGTTATAAATTCATCCATGGTCATTTGACCCAGGTGGAGGTCATGGAACTCTTTTTCTTTTTCATCATAAAACCTCTCGGTCCAATATTTCTCATTAAAGAATTTCTAGAATTTCTCCCAAGTTATGTCTCATTTGTTGACCCCATAGACTTCCTCCCACCACAATGTAGCTTTCCCTTGAAGCTGGAAAATGGCCAGACTGGCCTTCAAATTGTAGTCATACTCGTATAGCTAGAAATACATGTTCATATTAATTAACTATGCTTCCGAATCCGCTTATTGCTTTCCATCAAAGAGAGGAGCCTTGATTTTACGAAACTCCCCTTGGAGTTCAATCTTTTGTTTCTTCTGCATCTTGTGATAAGACACATTTCCTGATTCTTCCTCTTGGTTTTCTTCTCCTCCTCCTGTTTCCATATTTTCAGTTCAGAACTCTTGTCCCCCAGTCATGTGGTCATGCTCTAGACTGGGGGCTAGTGGCCAATGATTCTCTCTATCCGACAAGATTTTTATGATATTTTCTTATTCCTCCATCAATCTTTCGTTGTCTACCTAGAGTCGGGCCATATCACCTTTCAGTTCTTGGATAGTTATCCAAAGGTTTGTGTTGGGATTTTGTGTATCATCACTCAGCTGCACCCAAACCTCACGATTTCCTTCTTGAAATGATGTTGGCCCTGTTCCAAATATGGAACCATATGGTAGATTTCCAAGTCACCTCATGCTGACTATTTGTTGTCTCCTACGTGCACAACACAATTTTGTTATTTCTTATTCTAGAGGCCTCAATTTTGGAACCTGAGTGCTCTGAGACCATATGTAACACATCCATCTATCAAAATTATATATATATATATATAAACTTGAACCACCCCAAAATTACATTTATATCTTAGACAATGCATAATCAATTATTAACTATCATGTATGACTTATATACAACCTTACTAAATGCCATAACCAAATTTATTAAAATAAAATGGTTTGGACTATAGATGTTATGTATTATTTGTATGATGATGATTGCCACAAGATTTGGTTGTACACGGCATTGACTTGACAATCTTTACATCCCTATGTATTAAACAAGTGGTACACTGCTATCTTATGCACTAATTGTTTACGGGTCATAGCCTTGAATCCTGCTCAGGAAACACATGTGTATTTAGTGCTCTGGCTCTCTGAGTCCTCGTGGCTGCCTGAAGGTGATCCATCTATCCTTATCCAACCTAACCCTCGAGATCAGGCTCCTCCATTGACAATTCACCATGGCCCGCTGGATCGAATGGTACTTAGGTTATCGATCCTTTATTTCTCAGCAGTGTGGTTTCAATCTGCCATTGTTTCACTCCAGAATTCTTGAGGGTTTATGGCTCTACTCTATCCTGCGATGTTTGTCTTTGCCTGCAATCCAGGTTCACTGGTTTATTCGCATTGCATTCTGGCATATTGGAATACCCTGATGAACCCTAAACCACTTCAATGGTCTGGAACTCGTTCTACGAAGGTAGGGTATAGAATATTCCCTTCGAAGGTAAGCTTTCAAGTCCTCTTTTCCACATAGTTGACTTTGTTTATCAGGGTTTAGCGTGTTTATTACAGTTTCTATTCTCTTTTGCATGTTCTAATACAAATTCTTTTTATAGTGTAAGGTCTGGTTCTTGGGATGAAAGATTTAGCTTGGCGTTGTGGCAAACCCTCCTTTTGACTTCATTGTCCACAACCAGTTTCGGGTATTACGATTCTCTACAACTCTTTCTAGGGTAGGGTTTTTATAGTCAAACCACCAAGTCTAAAAGACAGTGATGAAAGTTTTAGATGGCTCTTTCGAGACCACTGGAGTCGTGGCTTCTCTGATAGTTTGTTTTGTGTTTTTTTCCAAAAGTTTTGCTTCAGGTCCCTTTAAAAAAACAGGCCTACGGCTTTGGCCGAATGTTGAAGGTTTTTAGCAAGATGTTTTAGGCTGCCATTCCTGATATTACATTGACAGCTGGAACATTTAAAATGTATGACTGTAGTTTTAATTAGATGATGGTTTCATAGTTTAATTGTCGAGTTTCGATTGTTTCCCCAGTTTTATTCAAACACAGAGTTTGGAATCTGAGGGTTATCCTTCCTCAATTTATTCAGAATGTTTGGTTTACACTTCGTTCGATACAGAGTTATAATGTGGCTTATAAATTTATAATTTTTTTCATTCAATTAGTCCTAGCTTAGTAAAATCTCAATTTATTTTGACTTAAAAGAAAATTCTTTAGTGGTTTCTTTAGAAGCTCGATATTCTACGATATTTGTTATCTATCTAAGACTATAATCTTATTTTTTATTGAAATTTTCCAAAATTTAATGCTTCTATCTTGCATAATTGAATTCATGAGCTCTTTTATACTCTTGATTGTCGTAGTGGCCGTTCAAAATTAAATTGTATATTTGTGGATCAACTATGGTTTTAATGCATGTAAAGATTTATGGTATAGAATAGTGAACAATTTAGTATCTGTTGATCTTTAGTATACCTATTTATTTTATCTATCATTGTTTGAAGTTCTTTCAGTTGATACATGACTTTAAATGCTTATCCTGAATTAGATAAGGTACAGTATAGGGAATTTTACCCTATATGATATTGTAATAGTCTTGTTTACAGGAAATTCTTATCTTTTCCAAATTTTCTTATCCTTCTAATTTCTTTGCTAAATCTCTTGATATTCTTAATATAGTTTCTTTCTGTGAATGTAATAATGGTTTTTCCCTTTGTTTCCTATTATTCTCTTGAAGAATTATTTCAAAATAAAATATGAAAAACTCGAATGACATACATCAAGAAGTAGGAAACATTGCCTATAATTCTTACACAACAATTTACAAATATATCTCTAAAAATTTAACCAATCCCTAGCTAATGTTCTTAGATTCAGTGAGTAACTTATAAAAGCAATTCTTTACTTATCTGTTTACACTATCTAGGATTGAGTCTGTATAAGATTTGCAATTTAATTTTCCTCCCTGCCATGAGATTGCCTACTTCGGTAAATCTCCCCCCCATGCTACTCCCAATTTCAAGATTTCTCTATCTCCTCAAAGACTTTAATGCTTACCAGCTATCTGGTCTTAACCAGACATAGCCATTATAAACTGCCCAACATTCAACACAGTCCCCCTTTTCTCCTTTTGACCTCAGATCCCTATCCTCTTGATCATTTTAGTAAAAATATTATAGGATTTGGTTTTGGAACAGATAATTGTCTCCATAACTAATTACCTATTAAAACAACATTTACCCGTAATTGCAAAAATTATTCTTCCATAACTAAATTCCAAAATAGTTTATAATTCAAACAAATAGTAACAGTTTGTTTGGTTGTAGTAAATAAAATAAATATTTACATTAACGGGGGATATTACACCAACTCAAGAATACCTCAGGGCAATGACCTACCTCACCCTCACAACAACCCGTGTTGGCTTCTGAATCCAATTCCTTTCTTCGTGATGCCTCCAACTTCCTCTCTTGGTTGCCTTCCTTGGCTCTCATCTTTTATCTCAAAGGATAGAAGGGTAAGTGATTTGTAACTATATGGTAAAAGAGTTTCCATTTAAAGTGCCTCTCTTGGTTGCCTTGGCTCTAATCATTTGAGATCATGTTTTATCTCAAAGGATAGAAAGATAATTGATTTTTAATTGTCTGGTAAAAGACTTTTTATTTAAAGTTCCCCCAACAAATTCCAAAATTTTCCCTAGTTATTTATCTGTCTTTAGGATAACACAACAGTACACTTTAATTAATCAAAACACGACACTTTAATTAATCTAAATTCTTGTTAGGCTTCCACTAGGCCAAGTCCATAGGCCATGCCCATAGTTCTTAAGTCTTAAGCAATAAAAGTAAATGCAAGTAATTCACAATATTTACAATCATTGGAGGAGTGTTACATCATCTAACTCCAAACGTAAATAAATTTTATCTAACTTCCTTTATACCATAATAATTTAAATAATAAAAAATATTTTCGTCTTGCTTGGCTCTCAACTAAACTATTTCTAATCAAAATATGTCTTCTTGCTTCATGGTCAATTAAACTATATATACAAGCATTCCATGTTTATAACCAAATGTTTTGTGTTATCACTTTAGGTTCAAATAAATGATTATAATCTCATTAAATTAAGTTGTGATTTAATTATCTTAATGAAAGCTTTTGTACCAGTACATTCTCTAGTATGAAACAAAACTACATGTCTTCTATATGCCTCTATTTAATATGGTGCTATATCATAAATACCTACAAAAACAATATGTCCCAGCTATGTTATCAAAATGTACATCTTAAAATACTATCATAACATATATGCATCTAATAACAAATTAACAAATACAAAAAAAATAACTTTCAAAGTGGAACATAGATATAATTTATATTAATTACATTATTGTAGGTTTAGTCTCATTTAATTTTTCAATTTCTTCGATTTTATTATTGTATAATTATTGTAGTGGGTGCAAGATAGATATAATTTATATTAATTATAATATTTATAAAGTATAATATAATCTCATGTAGTATAATTTTTTTTTAATTTAAGTGTTGTTCAATTTGTCACAACTTTATAGGTTTGTGAAAAATGTAAATTTAAATGATGTATATATGTATTTGATTATTTTCAAATTTCAAATTTATTTATAGTAATTCAAAATATATTTTATAATAATAATAATTACAATTTAATAAAAATTTATCTTTAGTTCAAAAATATATATTATATATATATATATATATATGTAATTATAGATTATATATAATGATCTAAGGATAAATTATATTAGTTATTAGAAAGTTTAAAATAATTAAAATGATTATGTAATTGAGTTAGAAGGTAAGATTTAAAAAAGTATTTCGTGAAGTTTTTTTTTTTTTTTTTTTTTTTAGTTGTTTTATTGTTATTAGATGCATATATGTTGTGATAGTATTTTGAGATCTACATTTTGATAACATAGCTTGGATATATTGTTTTTGTTGGTATTTATGATATAGCACCACACTAGATAGAGGTATATAGAAGACATGTAATTTTGTTTCATACTAGAGAATGTACTGGTACAAAATCCTTCATTAAGATAATTAAATCACAACATAATTTAATGAGATTATAATAATTTATTTGAACCTAAAGTGATAACACAAACATTTGGCTATAAACATGGAATGAAGGTATATATAGTTTAATTGACCATGAAGCAAGATGACATATTTTGATTAGAAATAGTTTGATTGAGGGCCAAGCAAGAGGAAAACTATTTGGTATTTTTTAAATTATCATGGTATAATGGAAGTTAGATATAATTTACTTATGTTTGGAGTTAGATTATGTAACATTCTTGATGTAACAATCCTCCAATGATTGCAAATATTGTGAATTACTTGCATTTACCCAATGTTTGTAAATATTGTGAATTACTTGCATTTACTTTTATTACTTACAACTTAAGAACTTATGGGCATGGCCTATGGACTGGCCTAAGTGTAGTGTTTTGATTAATTAAAGTGTACTATTGTGTTATCCTAAAGACAAATAAATAACTAGGGAAAATTTTGGAATTTGTTGGGGGAACATTAAATAGAAAATCTTTTACCAAATAGTTACAAATCAGTTACCTTTATATCCTTAGAGATAAAACATGATCTCAAAAGATGAGAGCCAAGGCAACCGAGAGAGGCACTTTGAATGGAATCTCTTTTACCATATAGTTACAAATCACTTACCCTTCTATTCCTTGAGATAAAAGATGATCTCAAAAGATAAGAGCCAAGGAAGGAAACCGAGAGAGGAATTTGGAGACATCACGAAGAGAGGAATTGGATTCAGAAGCCAACACGGGATGGTGTGAGGGTGTGGCAGGTCATTGCCCTAAGGTATTCTTGAGTTGGTGTAATATCCCCCATTAATGTAAATATTTATTTTATTTACTGCAACCAATCATACTGTTACTATTTGTTTGAATTATAAACTATTTTGGAATTTAGTTATGGAAGAATAAATTTTGCAGTTATGGGTAAATACTGTTTTACTAGGTAATTAGTTATGGAGACAGTTATTTGTTCCAAAACTAAATCCTAGAGTATTTTTACTAAAATGATCAAGAGGATAGGGATTTTAGAAGAAGGAGAAAAGGGGGACAATGCTGAAAGGTCAGGCAATCTATAATGGCTATGTCTGGTGAAGACCAGATAGCTGGTAAACATTAAAGTCTTTGAGGAGAGAGAGAACTCCTGAAATTAGGAGTA
>APFE030341188.1:0-10107 GCA_000404065.3 Pinus taeda
GTCCTCATCATCGACAGTAACCCCCACACTTCCCAGCTCATCTCGACACTGAGTGAACTTCGTGAGATACTTGGGCATACTGTCGCCCTTCTCGCATTTGATGTTTCTAAGTTTATCTTTGAGCGCCAGCTTCCTCTGATCACTCTTGCCTTGGAATAATTATGTTAATGATTTCCACATTAAATATGGATTAGCCTTTCCATGGAGGCTAGACACAATGTGATCCTTCACCCCCTCCAACAGAATCCTTCAACATTTTGCGGTCTTCTTTTGCCAAGCATCAGCTTGAGTAGCATCAATAGGCTTTGGGACATCCATCTCTATGAACTCCTTCAGCCCGTTATCATCCAATACTGCCTCCATCCTGTCCTTCCATGCAATATATTTCATACTTCCCTCAAGGGCATACTCCAATCGCAATCCTATGAAAGACATCTTAGTTTTGACACCAAGAAAACACTGCTGCAAATTCGAATTTCACCAGCTCCAACTCAACCGCTTCCGATCTAGAATTCGTGAGAACAAGGTATTTCTTGTACAGAGATCGACTGTATGGGCATTCACTAGATATCTCACCTTCCAAAGGAAGGATGAATCCAGAGGCTACCTAGCCCGATTATAGACTCTGCCTGAAATAGAATGTAAACACTTCCTGAATAGTAGATCTGAGGATCAACAGCTCCGATACCATGTAGAAATTTTGAATAATAAACACATATTCAATGGAGATTATCCTATTCATGTACTATTGCGGAATACATACACAATACATAAGCTCCTCTACGTTGATCATCAATATAGCAGCATCAATAACAATAAAACATCAAGAGCATGCACACATTAACACAGTATGTAACCCGGGGAAAGCTTATAGCTGAAAACCCCACACTATCTGTATATTAATGATTGAGAACATGTAACAAACATAGTACAATACTTCTCACAAGTATCTAGCACTATCTCCACCTGTTACACACAATACAGCTCATATCTGATCTCCAAATCTATTCCACTGCTTGCATGCCTCCATTGCTCAATACCTACACAAGAATGGATGAGAATGGTTGAACCAAACTCGTATCTACCTCAAAATAATCACTCACACTAGGAATAACATGAGCAAAGGCTATAATCACTTGGTATTGGCCAATTCTCATTGGCATAACTCAATCCCATTGATTGTGCAAATCCTCATGCACCACTATAGTCACAACTGATAGCAATCTGATCCTCTAACACCTGTCCCTGTTGAACTGAACATGCACTGACATGCAACTGAGTTAACTGATGTATTCTTTAGTTGCATTATGAGTTAATAATTAGTTAACAACTCATCATTAGTCTATTTGTAGTTAGACTAATTACAACTAGTTTAACCAAGTCAAACTGAACACAACTCCATCAACTCCACAATCAACTCCACCAAACTCAACTGATTGAGTTCTAACTGAAGTCATGCATGCAACAACTCAACTGACCCACAAAGAAAACGTATTTCCTTCTGACAGCTGCATGTGCCACATCTGTAGCTCAAACTGAAGTGCTCCACGAGAATAAGATAAATTTTATAGTCTAAATATTATTATAAGCTAATAATATTTGACTGCTCTATAATTAGACTTGAAAGTGTCACCGTTGTTGTCTAAAAATAGAAGTCCATCTATTTTTTTGCCAACTTCACCAATCATCCATAAACAGCATCCTGCAACTCATAAACATGATCCATATGTCTAAAAATAGACATAGTCTAAAAATAGACTTTGCGCCATAATTTGCCTACGGGCCCACTTAGTGAAGGCGACTTTTTTCACTAAGCTCCATCATCTTGTTGCAATCTCAACAGTGGTCAAAGAAAACTTTACCAAGTTGAACGATTTCATGGCATCCTCAGTCTATTTCACAGTGCTATCCTTCTTCAACATATTAGTTAATTCACGTAAATGCTCAACCAGATTTGGTATAAATCTGTGTAAGAAATTCATCTTACCATTAAAAGCTTGAATCTCCTTTTTGTTGCGTGGAAAGTCTATTTGTTGCATTGCCTCCACTCTTGAAGGATCAATGTGAATACCATCTTTAGAAATTATATGACCAAGGAGTTTACCTTCTTCCATGGAAAAAAGTCTCTTTTTCGGGTTTAGAGAAATCCCGAACTTCCTACATTTCTGAAAAACAATCCTTAGGTGGTGCAAATGCTCATCATCATAACCATAAAATATTATTAAATCATCTAAATAGACTACCAAAAAAACATCCTTCTCATTAGAAAAATCTATGTCCATCGCCCACTGAAAAGTGGCTTTGGCATTCTTCAACCCAAATGGCATCTTGGCATACTGAAAAGTTCCCCATGGTGTTGTGAAGGCAGTTTTGTCTCGGTCTTTTTCATGCACCAAGATCTGATTATAGCCCGAGTAGCCATCTAGTAGTGACATCTGTGATGCTCCAACTACTCTTTTCAGAATATGGTCCATCTTAGCAAGAGGGTAATTATCCTTTAAGGACACTTAATTGAGGTTCTGAAAATTTATGCACAACCTTATCTCTCCGATCTTCTTTCGTACCGAGACCAAATTTGAAATCCAATCAGAAAATATAATTGGAACAATGATGCCAGCTTTAAACAATCTATTTACCTCTTTCTCGATGGATGGTAGCAGCTTTGGATTGATTCTTCTCAACTTTTCTCTAAAAGGTTTTTGATTTGGCTTGATAGGAATAGTATGTTAAATGATTTTCTTTTCATACACTTTCAAATTTGAATAATCCCATGCAAAAACATCAGAAAATTCAGAAAGCAACTTAACATACTTAGCCTTTGCTTTGGGAGACAATCTTTTTGATAACTTTACAAGCTTGGGTTGGTTTGTTTTTCCAAGATTTACATCTTCAACTCCTTTGTCCGTAGGAACCAAGGTCGGTTTTCTCGCCACATCATCTTGATCAAAGAGCTCCTCTAAAGGTATGAGATCTCTAGGAATAATATTATTCTTTAGCTATAAAACCTCCATCTGATTTACCTCAATGTCTTGTTCATCGGAATCGCAAACATCATCAATGAAAGCATTCTTAAACTTTCCTTCATTCTGCAAAAAGGCATTAATTTCATTGTCATCCCAAAAAACTTGCCAATACCTCAAATTATCAGGAACAGTAGGCCTATGTTTAATATGAATTTCAAATTTGTTGCTATAATTCATTAGAATCTTCAAATTGATGGTTGCAGTGGCGAGTGAATCTGCGATGATGTTTTGACTTCGGGGTACCGCTATCAAGGTGTATTCCGGAAACATCTTCAAAATATCCAGAACTGCATTTCTGTAGGCTCTCATCCACGGATGCTTTGCTTGATATTCTCCTTTTACTTGCTTAATCACCAGCTCTGAATCACCATAAACAGAAATCATTTTTGCGCCTAGTTTCTTCAAAGATTTTAAACCTGTAATCAACACCTCATACTCCACTTCATTATTAGAGCAATAAAAATCTAACTTGTAGGAACATACTCTAACATTACTTGGGACTTTGACTGGTTGGAAATCAGGGCTTCGAATCCAAATTCCAATATCGTCACCGTCTTTACCCATAGCACCATCGAAGTCCATGCTCCAAAGGCCGGATTCATATTCTAGATGCTGGAATTCTATTTCTTTCTCAACCTTACCTTTGTTGATTACTTCATTTTTCTGCTCTTCACTGACCTTTTTCTGTTGTGTAGGTTGCTCAAAAGAAATTGCTATTTTTCCTTTTTCTTGATTAAGAACTACTCTAAAATTCTCAGAAATTTCTGGTACATCATCTACTTCTATAAGATGAATATCTACATCATTCAATCCACTATCAGAGTACAAGACAAAAGACTTTAAATAAATATGTACATCATTTATTGGATGATTCACAGGCTTCTCTTTACTAGTGATCATATACTTCATTTTATTTTCCTGGTACAACTTCCTCAATTGACCGAAAACAGGGATTGTAGCATAAGAGAAGTCAAGTTGTAAAGTTCCTTTGAGTTTAGCTCCCCATGATCTAGATAAGAGCATACCAAATCGTGGTGGTATATCAACAACTACCACATCCATCAAGACATTTTTGGCTGCGATTTGATCTAAAGAAACCACCAAATCTTTGATGAGACCAATGCAACGAACTCTACCAGAATCAAATGTGTTCAAATCATGATATTTCTGGGTGATATCCCGGACCAACTTTTCCATAATAGCTTTGGGCATCAAATTGTGGGAAGCTCCGGAATATAACATGGCATTATGGAGAATATACTCATGCAGTCTAAGAATCAGATAGAAGGGAGGGACTTCGCTATCTTCAGGCTGACCTTCTATGGTTGGACCAAAAATGAGTTCAGGATGATCATCCTCAACATTTGCCATGTCAGACAAAGGTCTATTTGCAATATTCTAGATACATGGTGTTTATAGTTGCTATTCTTAACAAGCTCAATTAAAGGAATGGACACTTTCAATTTAGCAATTTCACTTTCTAAATGAGAAGATGAAACTTTCTCTACCTCTTTAACATCAATGTCCTTCTTAGTTGTTTGCTCTTTCATTGCACTATCTTTTTGTTGATTGTTCTTCTCATTTGCAGTGGTACTTGTTGATGTTACCTTGCTGGGATTCGGATCAGCAAGCTCTTTGCCTTTCTTCTGAGTGTTTGAGGAATCATTCTTTGATTTTACATCCTTTCTTTTCTGAATGGGATTGACTAGTACATCTCTACTCCTTAAAGAGTATTGCCTCTACTGTGCAGTCAAAGCATCCATATAACCACGCTGATAATCATCAGATTCGGCCTCCAAAACCACATCATTTGCTAAGATGTAGTCCTCATCCCTTTGAATGTCTGGAACTTCTGCATACTCTTCATCTTCGGTCAGAAATATGGGCATACCATCAGCAGTGAAAAAGTGATTTGTTTCAATTACCGGATCGTCCTCATCTTATTCTTCCATTCCTTGAACATAATTCTGTTGTAAGGGAGTTTTGATCTGTTGTTGTTGTTGTGTTGGTTTCTCTGGTGCTTTTTTTTCTCTCTGCTTGATTCAGAATTGGGGTTGTTGTTGGCCTCTAAAATTTGGATTCCAGATCTAAGGTTCAGGTCTATCTATGATGGATAACTAGTCAACCATCCTCTCCACTATTCGAATCAGTGTATCCATTTTTACATCTGAAGTAGATGCCTCTTCTTTCATGGTCACTCTTTTCTCGAATCTCATTCTTGCTCTTTTGGCCAACAAGTTTGCTTCTACGCTCACAGCATTCTTTTTCATGTCTTCTAGTGTTGTAGGATCATGTTCCCGTAACTGATATGCCATATCAGTATTTAAACCGTCCGGAAACTTGAGCAAAGCCAATCCCTCCGGTGGTTCAATGTTTGCAGGAATAGCATTGTATACTGCATTAAACCTCACACAATAGTCTTGCACACTCTCGCCAACATTTATTTTGATGTTCTCATAATCGGACAAAATATGAAGGGGGTTCTTCTTTACCTCCCATCGATCCAGGAACTGCCTATGGAGGATTGGTAAAGTGGTGATAGAAGTTGCTAGTAAGGCTCTGAACCATTTCCGAACTTCACCTCCAAAATTTTGTAAAAACAACCTCATCGTCACATCTTCAATTTCTACTTCATGGAGTTCAAAGAAATCATTCATTTTATCTACGTGCTACTAAGTTGTAATGGTTTGAGTGGCTAAGGGATTTTCTGGGTTGCAGTAGATGTAAAGGAGATATTTCGAAAATCAAAAGATGGCATATTTTTCACCCAAGTGTCTACACTTGAAGTAAGGTTCTGTAACTGATCGAGAGCATGAATAAGCTGTGACCCTGATTTACTTTGTGTAAACAAGTCTTAGACGAGTTTATCAAGAGATATAGAAGAATCAACAACAATTAGATCAATCCAAATCAAATACTTACTGCGAAATAGACTTTTCTCAAAATGAATGTCAAACTCAATATCTTGCAAAGTGTCTAACCTTTCCAAGAGTGAATGAACAGGAGGAATGAAAACTTCACTTGATTGTTCTTCTGATACATTGAATTTCTCTGCAAATTTCTTAGATTTCCACCCAATTTTATGAGGATCACTGACAATGGTTGGAGGATTCGGATCTGAATTGGATCTGGTGTACTCTCGCGAAGCCAGTATGCTCAATTTTGAAGTTTTATATATTACTTTACAATTTTCCAATTCAGCCTAGTAAATTCTAAAACTCATCATCCACAAGCTTAATAATTCAAATGAAAGATATTACCAAGGTGATTAATCCTTCATTCCCCAGTATGTTCGCCACTATGTTATCACCTGGACTGAACCTTAGGCTGAAAGAAGGAAATGTCAGGGTAACCACAAACCACGCTTAGCCAAGTAGCTAGCCCTACTAGGTCGGAAGAGGGCTCTCTCCATATGGATCTTAGCCAAGATGACTAGATCAGGAAAAGGATATTAGGCTAGGTATAGTAGCACAAGGTTTGATTTGATTTTGAAGGGGTTTTGTTGGATCGAGAGGAGCCAGACAGTTAGGGCTAGGGAATTAGGTCAAAATTGCAAGGTGTTCAATGTGGCAAAGTAGGCATAAGGTTTAGCACTATAGGGCTTGATGGATTAGGTGTTTTAAGACTGGTGAGGAGCTAGGAAGAGCATGTGATTGACATGGATCCTTCCTAGACTATAGAAAACATATAATGGTGAATATTTCCCCAAAGCAGAGTAGTGATGTTATGAATTTTGCCTATCAACTTGAAAACATTCACTTAGAAGCAATGAAATGATTAATGAAGTACACAAAACATATTAACATATGATCACAAGAGAAGAAACTGAACTAAACTCCATACCACATGGATCCCAAAGAAATAGCTGCAATTTTTATTAATCTCCTGCTAAACTGCTACAAAATGATGTACAATCAAAGCATAAGCATCCAGCTGAGCCCAACCCTTTACAATGAGAAAGACGAATAAGATATAGACATGAATTCAAACTCCTCCCATCCTCAGGGGTCGAATCTCTAAGATGGGGAGCTAATCTAACCAACACTGAACAAGAAACTAGAATCTAGGCATCATAACAACTTGCTTCTAAAAGTGAGGAAATTGATTCATTTGTGCTCAAAATGACGTTTAATCTAATGAATCTACCCTCTACTACTAATTAACCATCATATTTACAAGCCAAGTCATCATTTACAATAGTATAACATCCTCCATCAGAGAAAATCCATGAACACAGTCAAAACTCATAAAAATGGCCTTCCTATGCAAAATTTGTCCTACGCGCAGCGCCACTGGTCCAACGCACAGTGTCACGTTCAGGTCCCTTTTGGAGGCCTTCCTGCCATCCAAATTTAGCTCATGATATCTCATTTGAAATATCTTCAAGTCTATGTTCCAAAACACCTAGACTTTCTTCATTTGAAGCTCATTTGACGCCTCAAAAATGGATTCTCCCAAGACTACTTCTGTGTGTCCAAAAAGTGGCAGAAAGGTCATTTTTAGGGTGTTTTTTGACATTTTGATGGACCAATTCTGCCCCAAAAACTTAGAAAATCCATAGGGTGCATTTACTCATCACTCTAAATTCAAAAATGCAATCCATTTGTCCATTGGGTGCCCCTAGAAAAAGCGCAGCGCCAGTGGCGTTGCGCATTGAGCGAGATTTTATGTGTGTGCAATTTCCAAAATTTGCAAAAAACAAAATCTCCTCCAAACCTAACCAAACTTAGTGATCAGCACCATCATTAATCATCTTGATGAGCCAAGGAAACTTCAGCAAGCAACCTAGGCCTATCCTCCTCTTTTTTTCCCTTTAGAGCCCACCTTAGCCTAGCTTTCATCTATTTGACCCTCATGTTGAAAAGTTTGTTCCGGGTCCTGTAATGGTAGGCCATGTGCCTGATGATCTAGTTGTCTCTATTGGCCTTCTGAAATAGCTTCTCCAAGTGCAAATTGACTCTTTCAAGCCAAATCTCCCTATCACCCTCAATTTCCTTCTCAATGAGAGTCAAAGTGATAGGTGCCTCTTCCTCTTGCATAGCTGATTTACCCTTGTCACCTTGTCGTTTTATCTTGAGAAGTTCTAGCTCCATGAGGACCTGCTTGTCACTCAACTGCTTGTTCTCTTGTTCCAGATATGTGATGACATACTTGGCTCTCTCCAAATTGTCCATCAAGGCTTGGACTTGAGCCTCCTTTTCCTGTATGATGATGTCCTTTATTGTTTCTTCATCCTGAGCCTCTAAGTCAATTGTTTCCATGCCCTGATGAGTATAATGTTGCTCCGGCTCATCATGCTCTATCAAATCAAGTCTCTCTCTTCCTCCACATCAACAAAACTTTCCTCCGGCATCTTTTTTTTCCCTTTATGCAGATGTTGCACTTGTTCCTGTTATGTTGATGAAGAAGGCAAAGCCCCTTCCATACCTTGTGGAGCAAGCATTTGCCTGTGGATTGATGAAGAAGGCAATGTCCCTTCCACAACCTGTGGAGCGAACACTTTCCTATCAGTTGCAAACAATCTCCTTGTGCCCCTCTGATATGTCATGTAGGTCCCAGGCACCTCAGTAGCTCTAGTCTCTTTGGCCTCCTCATCTGTCTTCACCTAACCACTGTTAGAAGGTCCTCCTGATTCATGAGACACTGGTGGAGGAATTTGAGGACCGTTGAATATGTCATGAGCAATGAATGTCTCCCAAGAGATGTTGAGGAGGCTGATATGATGAAGCACAATCATCTTGATCAGGGAATAATGATAGAGACTTCTCATATGTTAAGGGTATGGATTTTTCTGTACAAAGTGGGCCATCTTCTCAATATTCTTGAACAAGAAATAAGGGAGGTTTAACATCCTCACCCTGGTAAAATGCATGAGAAGGCTGATGTGATAGGCGTACACTCCAGAAAATCTTCCCTCACAAGTGAAATATTTCATGATGATTTTCATCATGGGGGCATACTTGTCTTCAAGAAATCTGAAAGGAAAAAGCCTTTTTACCTCATTTTTTGTACCTGGGTTTGATAGTAGTTTTCATCAAGGTCATGTGCCTTGTACCACTTCTCCCCTACATTTGGAATCTTGGTTGCATCTACAATGATGGAGGGTGAGACTGTGAATTTCACCCCATCAAGGGTCACCCTATTGTCCCGAAGATTGGCTACAAAGAGCCTAGTGTTGGGTGTGGAGCCTCATTATCTTCTATATTCAAATGTTTCAGCCGAATGTATACCCTAGGAAGATTGTACACCCCTCCCCCGCGAGGTTCCGGGGGGGCTAATTCCCCTTGGCTAGGGGGTCCGGGGGCCAGCTGTCCCCGAGCGGGGGTTCAAGGGCAGCGCCTCCGAAGCTAAAAATAGATGTAAAATTGCCTTGTAAAAGTCTAGTAATTTCTAGTCAATCTAGGTCGTTCATTAGGCGGATGATCTGACAGTAGACGTTATGTTTAATTTAGGCTTTTTTGCCCTAGAAGGCAAACCCTCACTATATATGAGGGAATTGTATTGCATCTACATATATCTGTATTTTGAGTGAGGAAGAGAGAGGAGATTGAGAGTGAAGAGGGTGTTACAGCGAATCTGCTGTAGGTTGTATCTCTTCAGTTTGCTAGATAATATAATAAAATAAGGACTGGCTATTCTCCGTGGATGTAGCCCAAACTGCGTGAACCACGTATATCTATGTCTCTCTTGTTTTAGGCGTTTTTTGTGTTTATATTTCTGCAATATTTTATGTGTTCCATTGCTCCGTAATATATAATCTTCTAACACTTGGTGAGCTCAAGGTGGTGTTGAACTCTCTTTACCTGCTCACAGAACTCATAACACCCTATATGTCTGAAACAAGTGACAGCCAACTGAGAGGCCTGCAATTCTTTGAGGTTTGATGGCTCTTCCCTAATAATTTTGCCTTCCTTGTGTGGTTTTCTATGATGCCTAGGTCTATCTACTAAATTGTCACTACGGATGTTTTCCTCCTCCTCGTAGTCTCTATCTTCTTTGTCCATGTTTGCAAATTTTGAGGTTGTGCACTCCTAGAAAAGGGATGAAGGGAGTGAGCAAGAGTGATTAGGAATAAGGGAATGGG